>OMNZ01044301.1:0-16917 GCA_900303255.1 Lesueurigobius sanzi | reverse complement strand
AAATAGCAATTGTCCACTCACCATTACACACTTTGATTTTATGAATTAAGCTCCTCATTTAGTTTCAGGATGGACTGATGAACAAAAGAGTTCTTCAGTCTGACTCTGTTAAAGCGTGGCAGCCTGATGGTAGCAGCACATATTCAGAGTTCAGAACATGGCTGGAGTCAGAGGCGATGTTCTCTACTAATATGCACCAACATGTCAAAATAGTGACAAGGACCTGTAGCCAGCTCTATGAGACACACACACACACACACACACACACACACACACACACACACACACACACACACACACACACACACACACACACACACACACGCACACATGAGGAGTCCCACCACAGATCATGCCATGAGAGTAAGTTTTTATTGAGCCACGCCTCCTAAGACTAAAATCTGGCAAAAAATCCTCTAGTGTGTGTCCAGCCTTAATCATATTATGAACAGAATTGTTTAAAACTTTGATCAATTGTGGTCACTAGACATAAACAAGCTTCAAAAGCATTAGATTTGGATTGTTTTAATGAACTTGTTTCATGTTATATTAGACTGCCACATACAACATATAATGTCTGATAGTATGATAGAGCGGTTATGTTTTATTACTTTCCTAAAAAAAAAAGGACGATGTTGTGGCACAAGTCCAAGGAGACAACAAAGATACGCTAGACTCTACTGGTCTTTTTAAATAGCTGTCAATAAGTATTCGTACAGGGATGTTTATTCCCAAATCAAATTAGTGAAAAAGTTTTTTTTTTTTTTAACGAGTTAAAAAAACTAGTTAATAAATACAATAATTTCAATCTTTTTTTTGTTACAGTCAGATCAACATTTCCAAAGTTAACCTCCAAAAAATGAAAATTGTGGAGAAGCCTAAAGGCATACTGTATATAAATATTTCCTTTTTAACGTCACGGTATTGGAACAAAATATTACAAGACAATATAATACAAGACTAAAAGGAAAAGGCATGAGCAAGTAAAAAATGACATTAGGACTATTATTCAGTGTTCACCAGAGGTTCATGGAGGGGACTCACTGGCAGGTCGCCTTCAATTATGTATCTCGCTGTATGTCAAGTACAGTCCAGAATGAAATTATACCTTGTAATTGGGCTTAGTCCTGTTGAACTAATATGATTTTAGCACATCACCTATAGGCTCCCTGGCTATAGCTTTCAATTTCAACCCCCAGAGGCCCATTCTCATGCACACAAGCAGAGCCGTAAAACTGTGCTGTCACTTACATTTCAAAGGCAATACTTCAGATGGTGCACTGACAGGGAGATGGCGAAGTTCAAGGATCAGAGCTAACACTGGAGGAATTCTGATAGCTGCATCCACACTAGTGCAACACTGTCAAAGGCAAGCTACATGGCTGATTTCATTAAACATGGGCAAATGAATTATGGCTAGGAATATATTATGTTACAAAAGAAGAGAAAATCCTACGGGGACTTTACATGTGCTGGAGCGTCCTCCTGTGACAACACTGAGGGGAGTATCATATCTTTAACCATGCTGTTTTTTGTCAAATGTTTTTTTTTACTTTTACTTTGATTGACAGACTCTGCAGATGGAGGTATTTTTTTTAGGAACATGTGCTGTAGGAGGAGACTGAGGTCCTGCTTACACGGCAACAGCTACCTCTCTCGACCTGCTTTCACATGAAAACATGTTAAAAAAAAAACTAATTTGGCATAATGAAACTGCAGTACACACTTTTGTCCAGCAAGCGGTGTGCATATCACGCACATATCACACTCTTTTGCATGCGCTGTGAGTAGAAAGAAGAAGACAGTTTATCACAGTTTCAATTTCCAGTAAACTTGTGGATGTTGTGAGTCACTGATGCGACTCTTTCTATAGTAAAAGTACGTCATTGTAAATTACTTACAGACAGTTATTTGACTAAATATAAATGAGAAGTCACAAAGTCAAATAATTATCGATCGTGATGTAGCCAATCAGTGTTTTCGGACAGCGGCTGGGACGTCATCGTTCTCAATAGTCCTTGTTTTGCATAGTTCACAAGAGGCAGAGCGTCTGAAAGCGGCCTACTGCTGAGAAATGAAACCACCTCCTCCACGGTAGGAGCCGGGAGTCAGAGGATACGATGTGAGAATGACATGTGTTGTCGTGTGACAGATACGTGCTTCCGATACCACCGTGCTGCCGTGTTGTCGCCGTGTAAACTACGCCTGAGCTGCGATCATGAATTCTCTCTCGAATCTGTGCTACATACTGTACAATGTACATGTAAATGATGAGGAGTGAGGACACATGATCAATATTATATGTCTATGAGTTAGACATTAGAAGGTGGTTGGGGTCAATTGCTGCAGCAAATTTGGACGGTGACCAGATGGTTGTAGAAAAAACAATCACTGAAAAACAACATAGTGAGAAAAAAAAGATAATTAGAAACCACAAACCACAAGTTGCATTTTAGTTGTTGCTTAAAACACAATGAGAGAATGGTTGTTTATGGAGGAATCATTTGAACACTCAAATCTCATCATTTTAAATCACTATGTTTTAGGTTAAAGCACATTGGACTAACACGTATAAAGTAGCACTTACTACATAAAAATATCACCAGCGCTTCACTAGAGTTCACTAAAAGGTTCTCCCGAGCTTTGTGCAGAGTGTGGGCGTGTTTCATTTGGATCTGAGGACAGCTGAGCCGAGAGGAGACACTGGTCTAAAACTCAAATGCAGCAGAAATGTTTGCTGGCTGCGAGTACAGTATGTGTCATGGCTAACGGGATGTTTATAAGAACAACAGGATTTGAACTGCATCCCAAGGCTCATTTACTTCAATAAGAGAGCGCTGTTGAAGCGCTGACACATCTCGACTCAACACCACACTTCAGGTTTGCGCTCATGGATAAAACACTGATTGTGTTTCTAAGTTCTGCGACTACTTCAGATGGATGTCCGTGCTTTTGGTGCATATAAGGTGCATATGGAGTTGGAAGATGCCCTCCAAGTAAGTTTATATTGGGTTAATATTGAATTTTCCAAGCATTTCAAAGTGCTCCTCTCGCCAACTTAGTAGAGTGGAGATGATATTCTGCTCTGGAAAAGACAGACACATGGCAATCACACTTTTTCCTTTCGGGTTTTGGGTCAGCTTACTTTAACCCTAACATATACTGTACATTTTCACCTGAAAACAAATAAATGTCCTAATATTTACAATAAGAAGTGTAATTATTGCACTGGTTTACCATTTCTCCATAGAACTATATGGGAAATTATATGGCGACAACATCTCAACTTTAGTAGCTCCTTCAGAAGTATTTTGAAATATTATATTCCTAGCCTGATTCCTAGCCTATTGAGTTTGGAGCCTGAAACACAAGGCGCAATTTGAATTTTTACAGATTTATTCATTAATAACGACTTTTTAGATATTCAAAATCCCCTCTGGGCAAAACTTTGTACCTAATATATCAAATGAAAACTTAAATATGTCTCTATTTATGTCTCTCCATTATTTAGATTTCATCGCCAATAATATAGGAAATTTCACTGAAATTTAAAAATGTATGTCTACACCAGGCGTCTCCAACCTTTTTTACCTTGCGAGCTACTTTTGAGTAACAAAAATGGCAGCGAGCTACTTATTTCAAAGAAGCACGTGTAACTAGGCCCCTAGGACTGACAAGATGACCATTCAACTCAATAAAAGAAAATGACAGTAGTTTCTGCTTTATCCTTTGCTATATTTGGAGATATTTTGCTTAGAACAACAAAAATGCATGTAAAATGTGACTCATCAAGCGTACGTAGAAATGTAGAAAACCTTTGGCCAGCTACTTGGAAAGTGCTGGCGAGCTACCATTTGGAGATCCCTGACCAGCAGTGTCTCTCTTTAACAAATAAATTGCCTAATCTTCACAATGAGGTGTTTAAATATTGCACTGACTCAATGTTTCTCCGTAGATCTTATGGGGAATCTCTCAATTCAAGAGACATTTTCACAAAATGCATTTTTCACACATTGTTGTAACCAAATGTCCACTTCAGTAGCACCCACAGAAACAACATTTTCCACAGTATTTTTCAGAGGTATTCTAAGCAGTAGTTTTGAACACTCTATGCCTCTATTATATCAACAAAATGAAACCATACATTTAAACATGGCTCTATGCATTATTAATAATTGGTCGTCAAATATGGAGCTAAATAGAAATAGGCAAACACATCCAAAGGTGAGTAAAGCTGTAAGCTGGATCCAAAAACCAAACATGGACAAAAATGCAAAGAGCTTCCCTAAATCTCATCATCTCAACTCATAGGAAAAGAAGTAGTGCTACAAACTGTTAACTTATTTTATATTCATGTACAAAAACGTAAAATGACAGAAACTTGCGATACATTCATGTCAGTGATGTATAGCAACAGTTTCACATTGATATTTCTGCACTTAAATATTGTTACCGATTCACCGGCAGTGTCTCACCGGTTAACTATGAAGTGCTTTATTTGGCAGATAGATACATGTTGTACAAGGGATTTGAGTCTAGAATAGATCAGATAGAGATTTAGTCTTGACCCACTACAATTGTAATAGCTGCCGATATATGGGCAAACCTGAACTGGAAGTGTACCCATGAAGATCATTAAACTGAAATCTCATGATCAAATATCAAGTTTTTAGCTTCAAAGAGAAAGTAGACTAGTAGCCTACAGTGGTTACGACAGTCACAGTAAGAACTACTTTCTTTATTTCTCCGTGACGATCTGCTTTTTTGGGAACATCGTCATATCGCGATTCTGTGGATTTTATGTTTACTGACACTTTCCCCACTCCCTGCGTCAGCTGTTTGGATTAAACCAGAACTAAACCAGGAGAAAACTAGGTCTAAACCAGGTCTAAAATCGGATAATATCACGGACTGAATCTGGATTAAACCAGGACTAAACTAAGAAGTAAACCGGACTAACGCAGAGACTGAAATCAAGGTCTAAACCAGGACCAAACTAAAAAGGACTAAACCAGGGACAGAATGAAACAATGATTACCCTGGACTAAACCAGGACTAAACCAGGTCTAATCCATGAGGGAAGCATGTCAAAACTCGTGATAACATTTTTTGGCCATATAGCCCAGCCCTGTTATGCTGACGTACTGAATGACTTAACAATTGTTGGGAATTTTTAATTCAACTATCTAATTACCCTCTAAAGTAAAATTATTGTGATGTACCATGTCAACTGCGGTGCTTAAATCCTTTTGAAATGTTAAAGTTCAAAGTAATCGCAGAAGGAATGTGCCCTTTTGTATTAAACAATAGGCTTTAATTAAACGTCAACGTAGTTACTGCTAAATAGGTTGCTATGCCTTAGAAAAAGAAAGTGTTTGGAGGAGCGGCGTTTCATCTCTTCCTCCTGAGGTGAAAAATGTTCTCTCTCGGAGCCCACGCGACGGTAGGCCTCTCCCCAGAGTTCATTAATTAGTTAATTAGTTAATTAGTCAGAACAGATGGCTAAGCAACACAAATCAGAAGGCTCCTCGGGCCCAGGGCAAGAGGAAGGTGAGCCGCGACGCCATAGAGGTGGGGGGGGCACAGACTCTACTGTCACTAACCTCTAAACCAGCAGACATTTTCTAGTCACTCACCCATTTTACTTCACTATATCCAGGCCTTTGATAAATTCATGAGGGCATCTGGAGGAGGCTATATAGCATGCTAACATATGTACGAGTGGAGTGAGAGCGTAAAAGGCTGCAGGAGTTATTTGTATGAATACTTAGCTTCAGAGCCGATTTCAAAAAGCATTTCTGATGGTTTATTTTTAGCCCATTCCCATCTCCCCCCTTCTGCTCCCTTTTTGCCTCTGCACCGTTCTCCCTCATCCGTCTCTATTCCCCGCTCCCTTCGTCTTATTCCTGACTCCTGATCAGTCTCTTAAAGGCACAGGCGTCGGAGGAACTGAACAGCAGTACTAGGGCTTTGTTTTTACACACAATATTAGGCTTTCTAATATGCTCTATTATTTGAATTTGTCTGTGCAAAGCTATAGGTTGTGTTCCCGTTATAGAATTTGATGATGTTGTAATGCCAGTTGGAAGGAAGGTGTCAGTGCAACTCTATGGGAGTCTCTCAAATCTCAAAATAGAAAATCTACAAATGTTGAACCTCATTATTATTTGGTTATGACTAACATAGAAGGCAACAAACCCAGTATGTAGTGAGGATACAGTATGTGCAGGTACTCTCCCAAGGGCAATACCAACAAGTCAGAGGCCCATCTGATGCAAAATAATATAATAATAAAAATCCTTTTTATTTAGAAGCTGGACGCCAATGCAGTCTTCATCAGGGCACATGAATTTGGTATGTCCTGATGAAGCCCTGATGAAGACCGCTATCTGCTATCAATTATTTGGTAATGTTTGGATCTACAAATCTACCATATTATTCTTCTCTTAATACAATCACAGGTGGGAAGCTCCATCCTCGCTGGGCGGGCAGTATAATTTATTTATTTATGTGCGCAATTGGTTTATCAGCAGAACATGATAGAGAAAATAAAAATAGAAAAATAAAAAATATCAACACAATGCTCAAAAGGAGTTGGCTGAAGCAAGCCGCTTATTTACGCCAACCCCTGACTTACTACAATATACAATATCTATAATAAGACCCCGTAGTGCTCCAGAGCCTGTCAATCAAGCTTAAAAAATAAATGTATACAAAAACCAGCATGGGTACAAATATCAAACCCCCTCGGTGTTGTCACAGGAGCACAGAAAAGTTTTTGGAGCCAGGCTTTTAAGCCGTTTTTGACACATGTAATGTCCACATATAATTTCATACAGAGTTGCCATGAGGACCATCCTGGCCCATTGGTATTGCTACAGGCCCTAACACTGACCATACGTCCCTCCTACATGCCCCATATATGTACAATATATAGTCAACATGTGGGGTCAGAAATACTGTAAACGTGGGAAGAAAAATGGAAAATTGGGGGAAAATTTGGCTTCATCCCCTTTTCACACCATGCATCTGTTGTTCATTGTATTGTTGTGTCATGTATTATTGGTGGTACTGTATGCAGGTTTGAGAGGTTTTTTTTAATGTAGTTATCGTGATTCCAATTCATCCTGTCCTATTGTACCTGTTTTTAGTGGTAGGGGGGAACCAGATCACCGACAAGAAACAAGAAACCGACGCCGACACAGGGAGAATACGCAAACTCCAAACAGAAAAGGCTCAGACCCAGGACCTTCTACCCTCTAGCCGCCTTCATCACTCTTCAGTCTTAATAAAACTCTGCATTTAACTAATAGGTTTTTATGTTTAAAGGCGGACAGGCCAAATTCATTCAAATGCTGAATAACTAACACTACAATAAGTTTCTTTGATGGTTTATTCATATTTCATTTTAAACACCTAACTTTTAAAACATAAGAGCATATATTTAGATGATATACATTTAGTTATCGTTATTTTTCACAGTATCCCAACAGTTCTCGGACAGGACAGTGCATCTCGAAGACATAGAAGGACGATGTTAAACATTCACATGGATAGTGCATTATTCATGTATAATTTACGCATCCATGCAGCACATCCACACTTTTACACATGCAGCAATTAGCATGCACACTGGAAAAAACATGCAGGTTTATGGGGCGTGACATATATAGCCATCGCACACAAGGTTAATCTCACTAATGCACTTTTAGAGACTATGAACAGGAGAAAGCGCATATTTTTGCCCACTGACCAAATTATATCAAGACTTTTCAAGAAATGGAGGACAATGCGTCATCTTCTATAATCACTCAGTGGGATCACTCTCCACCTCCATCTATTTATATATGTGCTTTAGAGCCTCTATGCAAAAGCTCTAATAGTTACTGTATAATGCATGACAGTGGCGTGAAAGTCTCCGAAGTGAATCCCAGGAACAATATGGATACAGATCAGTCAGGCTTAAAGAGGGCCACGCAAGATTTCACTCAAAGCTTCTGGATTTGTCTGGGACACTGACACACAGTTTACAAGCTAGATTAGAAATTGAGATTGGAGTTTGATATGTGAAGGCACAAAAAATTGAAATGTCAAAATTAAAATACTGGAGCAGCAACAAAAGACTGATCAGGTTTAAATGTAATTTAAAAAGCCTCGAAGAAAGAAAGCCCAGCAAACTTATGGATTTTTTTCAAGAAAGTGGAGGTTTCATGATTTGCCATCTACAAAACATAACCAGCTGTGCACAAGGCTGTCAAACCAATAGGCTAGTACTAGTTTGTTTCGCCGATTGGCAGATGGATCCATGTTTCTGGTTTGTTAGGATCATGATGAATGTTTCATGTAAAAAAAAAAAACACCATCATGCTCAGAATAATGACTACCACTGTGAAAGTCGAACATGATTTCAGTAGAAGACAAAGTACTATTACCTCTGAAATGATTATTCTGCATTGCTAGCTCGCAGTGTCCTGGTATTGTCAATACAGGTCTGGATCCCGTTACCCTTCGCCACAGCACTTGGATGACATCCTGCGTGGCTCTTGTTTCACTGTTTATAGTTATTGTGATATGTTGAAACAGGCCTGATGCGATAAACAAGATTTGATTACCCAACCTGGCAACCGCAATGACTGACGGAGATAGTGCGCACGCAAACACCTCCAAAAGTTAACAGTCAGTGCAAATACTTGACTCCGCTGGTTTTCCGGGAGCACGGGTACACACATACTATACACGCATACTCGAAGGTCACACATTGCAAGTCTGGCACAGAATGGGCCAATACAAAACCCCTTATCCGAAAATACACTGAGACAACAGCACAATGCAGTTCTGCTGTCAGAGGCTACAGCAAAGGCCCAAGTACAGAGCCAAACACTTGGGCTGTACAGAATATACACGTTTTAGGTGTCCATGTGCTTTGAATACATTCTTCACTCTGTCTATCCATTTTAGCTTTAGCTTATTCAGGATGTGCAGTGTACAACAAGGTCTGTAATGTTTTACATTACTTTTAGATCTGCTGATTAGAGTCTAGGGAAGTACAATAATGATTTTAAACTTTTCCTATAGATGACTGACATAAGATAAGATAAGAAGTAACTGTAAGGAGAACAATATCTTGTGACCGTTCTTACATTTGATATTTCTAGGTGAAAAATGGGAATTTATGTATAAAAATGGCCGAAATTGACTATATTTCTTGTGACGAAATCTGAATAACAGATAGAACCAGGTTTAAATGCATGGGTTTACTTTGGTGATGATTTGAGAATTGAGAATTGAGGGCAGAAGCAAACAAACACTGATTATTCTGTACTTCATCTTCATGGTGAATAAATTGATCTGGCCGGATGAGCTTGTCCACTTCAATGTAACACATCAGTCAAACCAGGCAGACATGTATTAATTCTTACTAGTTCTTAAGGGGACAGTATACAAGCTATGTAGATATAGATACCAAGATGAGGTGCAGAAATATGTGTTACACCTGTGTTGTTTAAAGGCTCTGACAAAATACTTTGACATTAATTATTCACAAAAAATCACATGTATTTCTGATAGAGCTTTTGTACATACAAATAACTTGTCATAACGTGACATGAATGTTTTACTCAAAGTAATCCGTGTGTATCATTTTCTATCACGGTGCATTTATGGTGAATTGCGCATCCATGTATGTCATGTGCAGCTATATTTAATGCCTAAAGGGAATAGGGAAGCACTCACATCCTCTGATCTGGTGCATCAGCCGTGAAAGCCAACAGTCACCATTGGTTCCCAGAACTCAAAAATACATGAAGATCCAGAATAGACAAGTGTAATTGTGTATCTGTACAAGTGGATTATTCCATACACAGTATAGTGGAAGGAGAGAAGACAAGATGTATTCAAAACCCAAGTGACTAAGATCAGACAGCAAGAACCTGGATAGATCCATTATAACGATACCACTTTTTCAGAATTTACAGTATTTTCAGTATTGAAATACTGTAACAAACTCAAAATGTGTATTATTTCATTTTTATGTTTGGGTGGAATGCTATCGGATAGGAGGTCATATTTACTACTCCCTAAAAGTGTCTTCAGCGCTGACATGACTTACCGAGCACGCCAAGGCGGTAGTTCATGGTGACAACGATGACATTTCCATAGGCGGCGAGTATACTGCCATCAAACATGTTCCCTGAGCCCTCCATGTACGAGCCTCCGTGGATGAACAGCATCACCGGCTTCTTGCGACGGTCGCGGATATCTGTGGCACATGAACAAACAAGAAACACATTTTAGGCATTTGCAATGAATGGGAACTCATGATACAAGGTGCTGAACATTCAGGGAGTCCTGTTGCTACAATGGTAAATAATATGAGGAAGTCTCATTTAAATAAAATTCACAACTTGACATTGAGTTGGCAATCAGAATCTTCCGTTGAGCAGGAGTAGAAAATACACATGATGAAACCAATACAGCGCATGGCAGATGCTTAACTAAGTTGCTATTAGAGACATCAACTGTCCATAGCACTGAAGTGTAAGAGTGTGCAATAACATTGTAACGTTTGCTTTAGCTGAGTTGGCTTGCACTGCAATACTTTTGCTGTAATTGGCAGAAACTTTGTGATTATTAGTTGCTGTAAATTGTAGGCATGTCTCCTGGAATTGCTCTATGTCTCTGTGTAAATGACATGATCAGAGAGGATGCTTTTGAGGTTGTGTGCAGAAACCAGAATATTTTAGAATAAGGATACTATTTTTAAATAACAAAAAAGAAAAACATACAGTGTAACCTGTGTGTAATTGTTTTTGGAAACCACTTTGGCACATATTCAAACTAGAGATGACTCTGGGCATGGTGGCTGAGTAGTTAGTGTTTTTGTTTCTCAGCAGGAAGGTTGCAGGTTTCTCCAGTCAGGTGACTCTGACCGTTAGCCAAGCTCGACATCAGGAGATGGTGTATAACAATTGGCTAGTCCTCCATGAAGCCACATAGCATTCGGGGGCGGGCTCCAGAACCCAGGAGACTTTCCATTAAAACTTTCTCGGGCCTTCTTTATCTCATTATTGGAAATAGTCTTGTTAATATGACACTCAAGTGCTTGTCGTACCACACGCTACACCGTCCTGTTCTTTGTCTTTTAGTATTGTCAACATTATTCAAGATATTAACAAAAATAACTGGCCAAATAGGTGCCTTCTTGCTCTGCGGTTGCCATGAGAACGTAACTCACACATACCAAATATGGAACTAAACTCCAAAAACTCAACATGGCGGTTTGAAAAGTCTAAACTGCGAGTGTGAATTGTTTTGTTAGCCCACGCTGAACGCTATGGGGAAAGCCAGGCATGTTACCTCCATTGTTATGTACGTTTTACAGTATGGTCCCCAGGCGCTGCACAGTGCACATGGCTGCTTACATACAGGCCATTATGCACAATTCAAATTTAGTTATACAACTGTCCATCCATCTTCTTCTACAAATCTGTTGCCGGGATTCTCCTTCACCTCTGGGCGAATTCACCAGCCTTGATGATCTCTCATCATAAGGGGCTTCTGAAACGCTCTTAGTCTGACCCATCACCTAGGACCTGTTTGCCATGGGAGGCCCTACAAGGGGCACCAACTTGCAGGTTAATTTGGGTGCTCAAACTCCTCCACCACGTTAAGGTGGCAGTTCGAAGAGGGGCTGTACAATTGTTGACAAATGATTTTTTTTGCAAGTACGACTTACACATTGTAAGGTTTGATCAGAATGAATAGTCTATTTAACTAATAATCAAGTAAGAAAAGTAGCTTCTTCTCGAAGACAAATATTAACTCCCAAAGGTAAAAAAAAACATGCTAGATTTTTAGCTATAGCTATGTTTCAAATGAGTAGTTTCCTAAATAAAACTGCAATGCATCCCACACATTAATGTCCTCTTCCTCATCATGTGCAGAGAGGATCTTTAATGTATCCAACTCAAAGAGTGGAGCTGGTCCATGTGCCCTGTGTGTTGCTGGCGTCCTAGCCATCTCTGTGTTGCTATGGCTCTGCCTCTACCAGTCCCCCCCGCTCCCCCACGCAGCGTCTGTGCTGGGCTCGTCCTGTCTGTGCACGGATGGAGCTGCCAGTGTGCGGCCCAGTTAGGCTGATCGTCGGCACTGTGCACGGCCTGTGGATAATTTGTATGAAAGCCAGACCAAGTGGAAACATAAATAACAGCCACAGCATCTGTTTACCCTGAT
Organism: Lesueurigobius sanzi; assembly: GCA_900303255.1. Classification (NCBI taxonomy): domain Eukaryota; kingdom Metazoa; phylum Chordata; class Actinopteri; order Gobiiformes; family Gobiidae; genus Lesueurigobius; species Lesueurigobius sanzi. The sequence continues at coordinate 4,686 of OMNZ01044301.1, read as the reverse complement.
GAGCTTCAGCACTCGGAGATGGAGGAGACAGAGATAGGGGGAGAGAGAGATAAAAGGTAGCAGATGAAAATAGGCCAGCGTGAGACAACCGGCAAGGCTGGAGACATGGAGGGGAGGTTCAAACAAAAAAAGATGAAAAACATACAAAAACGTTACAAAGCAAGTCATACATAGCAAGGTACGCTAATGAACACTCAACTCACACAGGAGTCACACGCCACACTCATGCGGCACACACACTCTTGCATAGGCAGCTGCGATGCCGAGTCGCTATGGAAACTGCCTAATAGAACTGCACCAGCCATTCCGTCGCACCGACTCACTGAACGCCTGTTGCCCTGGTAACAAATTCTACTCACGTATTTGCACAAGGCGCCTGCATCACCACCTGAATCTCAGGTTACACATGCAGCAGGGTGCGTCACTCCGTCACCAGCGGCGGACAGGAGCAGAGGAGCGCTGCATATGCCTGCACACACCGCGCTGACCGTTTATGTCAGGCTCGTATGACATAGATGCCCAGTGTAAAAATAACGGGTATATGTCGTACATCTGACGTGCCCGCCTCCTCCTGTGGATTGAGAGCTGCTGCTGATTTCCCCAAGGATATGTAAACAAGTTCAATTATCCCAGCATTACCACGACAGTATAGAGGGGTGACATATCAGAGGGTCGCAGTGAACTGCACTCACACAGCACTCATGGCACTAAATGAATCCACAGGGACAGAAGCAAGAGTTTGTTCACAAAGGCACTCTTCTCTGGCAATGACATTTAAAGGACTGAAGTTATTTAACAGTATGACGAACAAATCTTAAACACAGTGCTGAGCGTAGGAATAGGAAGTATCTATAAGGTTCACCGCTTTGACTCAGAGGGAATTCAGAAAATGGTGAAGGACGTTTTTGTTGTATTTTCTTTGGTACAAAAATGTATGGCCTTGTGTATTCAGTTCAGGGCTGTGGACAGAACTTCTGGGACTATGGGCAAGCTTTGCACGTGCCCCCCTGCCATTTCTTTTTAATAGACAAAGGACTCCTTCATGAGTCCCCCTGGTCCTGGGGCCCGGGACAACTTAAACCGGTTGTCCCCCCGTCGATGGCCATGATTCAGTCTATGCACAAGTCTAGTACTGTATTTTCCGGACTATAAGTTTTTAAGCTTTGGCACTTCGGCACAGTGGCAGAATGGATAGCGCTCATGCCTCACAGCAAGAAGGTCCTGGGTTCGTTTCCGGCCCGTGTGGCCTTTCTGTGTGGAGTTTGCATGTGCTCCGGTTTCCCCCATCAACCCAAAACATGCACAGTAGGTTAAATCCTCCAGCAGGTGATTCTGACCATGAGCCTGGCTTCACATCTGGAGATGGGTCCCCGGGCGCTGCACTGCTCCTGACAGATTGCCCCAGTGGCATCGAAGGATGGGTCAAATGCAGAGGAGAAATTTCCCTACGGGGACAATAAAGTTCACCTTAACCTTAACCTATCCTGCGAAGTATACTCAGGTGCGACTTATATATGAATTAATATGTTACGTTAACATACCAGACACCTATTCAGTTTGTTGTTTATGCTCCGTGTAGCTGAATAACCATCAGAGAGTTACGTTAGCATACCGTACACCTATTCAGCCTGTTATTGTCTATTCTATTGTTATTATTATAACTTGCCTTTCAAGATGAAATGTCTGTTCTTGGTCTCGGATTTTGTAAAATAAATTTCCCCTCAAAAATACGACTTATAGTCCAGTGCAACTTATATATGTTTTTTTCTTCTCTCTAGCTGCCATCTTGGAAAGCTTTAGCTTTCTTCTGAAATAACAATTCTCTTTAACTTCTTCTTCATTATGCATTGTTTTGCTAGTGCGACTTATACTCCGGAGCGACTTATAGTCCAAAAAATATGGTAGTTATTAGTCAGGAACTCTAGTAGTTATAAGTTAGGGATGAATTTGGACAATGGTTAAGAGTTAAAAGTGAATCCCTCTGTCATGGTTTGAAAACAAAGTGCTTTCCTTTGGCCCCTCTTTTTGTGGTGTAATATTGTGTCCTTGGGCAAGACACTTCACCCATGTCTATGTGTCAATTCACTGTATGAGAGAGTGGTTGGTGGCAGCATCACTTCTGTCAGTCTGCCCCAGGACAGCTGTGACTACAATTACCACCAGCAAACAGACTGAATGAAGAATGAATACTGTGTAGCACTTAGACAAATATCATGAATATTATGTTGAATGTGTGAATCATAGTCTTACTACAGTATAATATTAAGAAGACACACTCACAATAAACACAGTATCAAAGAGACTTTTGCTCACTATCTCAACTACACACTGCCAATTATATATTATTTTAATCTCTGTGAAAGCTAAAACATCCCTGAACTATTTGCTCAGCCCAATAAAGGCGACAGACTATGTCTAAATGGGAAAAATCCATTCATTTAATTCTACAGAAAGATAAAAACCTCATGCATACCTACAATGGTTAATGAAAGGTGTACTGCAATGGTCGAACTTAGCATCACATTTGGACATTTAAAGGCTTTTATTAGAACTACATTCATAGTGAATGCTTTTACAATGATTCATTTAAGTTCCATTATATCTGCATCATCTGCATCAAATATATTTTTGAAAATATCAGGAAAGCTATAGAGCTTTGGAACTGACATCACAGTGCAATGCGTTATGGGAATTTTGCCACCATTTTTCAGGACCACGAAACAATGAAAACACAGCCCATTTTAAATATTATTCCCTCGTAGATCATGCGTTCTAACTGTACTTGAAAAGCCTAACCAGGGACAGGGGCTGCAAATTAGCCTGTGGCTAGAAGCCTTATGTACACAACATCGGTCACTTTTGGTGGCAATGTTTTAATATACAGTCACTGCCAAATAAACAAATATATATAAAAACAGTCCAGAACTATCCTGAAGTTAATTGTCTGCTGCCCTTAGTTCTATAGTTAGCAGTCTGTTTGGACCGGTAAGATGGTGCCTCAACCACATACACATCAACACAACCTGCTGGCCACGCCCCTTTACATGACATCACATTCCAAAGCTCTATTGGGCATTTTGAATTCAGAAGAGAATTCACAAGTGATTATTTACACAATGAGTCTGTTTCCATAATGGGGATGTCTGGACAGGTCACAAGTTAAATTTACTTTAAGTTAAGTTACATAGTCTCCACCCACAACAATGCCTCATTCACAAATTGCTGTGGCTGCAATTGTAGCTTACCAACACCAAGTATGGAGTGATAAATAATGCAATGCAAAGCATCTTTGAGTGTGTTTGGAAAAGTGCTATATACTAAAACCTTGCATTATTACTATTATTAGTTTTCTTGTCCCTAAAGGGAAATGCATCCTCTGCATTTGACCAGACTTCAACCAGTGCGTCAGGACGACCTGTCATAAGCAGCACAGCGTCTGGAGAACCATCTCCAGATCTTGAAGCTCACGGTCAGGATTAGCCAGTAGTTGTTAGCGCTCTCTCCTCACTGCTAGAAGGGACTGGCTTTATTTTTCCTTCTTTTGCAGATTCAAAGGGTTTCCCCGAATCAGAGGCATACACAAATAGATGAATCCTCTTACAAAGTTGTCCTGACCAAACCTACCACAGGATCTGGAGAGAGGTGCCCTCTGCACTGCATTCGCCCAATGCTCCTGACAGGTGCCCCAGCGACATTGAAGGCTGGGTCAAATGTGGAGGGCAAATTTCCCTACAGCGGACAAATTATACTTTAACCTTAAATAAGTGCTGCTACTAACAGTCTTCAGATCTCTTTGACATGTAATCCGTCACCTCTTCCACAGTGCACTTGTGATGAGGCTTTGAGGGCTGAGACGATGCAGGCTCTAATCCCAGCTCTATATGCAGCAGAGAAGGGGCCTTCTATCTCCCTCTACAACACACGCACATTATTTACTCCCCTCTGTCAACCTAATTTGATCCTTTCTGCTCAGTATTCTCCGCCTTAATGCAATATCCTACCACCCAGACCGTCCTATAGTCTCCCATTCCTCTGCTCATCTCTCATTCATTCTCTTATGGAAATTGAGATTGATTTGGGTGTAAAAGTTTTAGCCTGAGTCAGCCGAACGTCCCCATACACAAACCCCCCCTCAATGAGACGCACTTTATACATTCTTTCTGGAGCCAACTGCAAAGTAACTCGACAATACGATGAGTCTTTTGTCCAGATGTGTTTTAGCACCTGTGTCCAATCCAAATACAGGCCACACAAGGGGTTTCTTCAGTGTCAAATGTAAGTGTCTCGTTACTTTAACTGGTTATACTATATCCACACGGCGTGCTCTTTTTGCACCCCCCCATGTGATCTTAAGAGCTGCTGTAAGAAGTACATTTCTCCATTGTGAGATCAATAAAGTGTTATCTTATACTGTATGTCACAAAACTATTCTGCTGTTAAATAAACAATTGTACTGTAATTGTAATTTTCAAAATTAATATTTTAAAAGAGGACAGAATATACTGTATTTGAAAATATATTTAGAAATTTCTGACTCGGTGTGGGGAGAGGACCGCTTCACAGTTACAAAAACTTACCTCACCGTCAAAGCTCTAATGTGAGGTCAGTTTTTGTGCTGTAGATTACTTTTCTTTACTGCCGTTCACATTATTAGCAGCGCTTTAATGCAAAACCAAGCAGCTGTAA
>OMNZ01044287.1:7887-20028 GCA_900303255.1 Lesueurigobius sanzi | reverse complement strand
CAGTTAAAGTAAAGTTATTTAATTGAATATAATTATTATTGAATAATTTGTAATAAGCATGTGTAATGATGTGTTTTGGGTCTCACCATTTTCATTGAAGATGGAAATTATAGGAAATATTTATGTCCTCATTGTACACACTGTTCATATCCAAAAGTTAAATAGCCTGTGTTGTTTTTGTATATAATAGTATGTAGATGGTTACTTATTATTTTAACTAGACTGGCCTCATTTAGCCTCCCTACAGCTGGAGATATGGTTGTTTCTTTTTATCTTCCGCTAGCTTGCTTGTTAGCATAATATTGGATATTTTAGCTCCAGGAGCATGTGGTATCGGTCCCTTAGTATCGGAGCCTCATTAATGAGTACGAGTACGAGTACAAGGAGGTGGTATCGGCCCGATACCCGATAATGGTATCGGTATCGGTGCATCCCTACTAGAAACCCATGTATCGGAGCGATCGCTGTTGTTTTCTTCTGCAATTTCCACCAGATGTTTTGGTCAACGTTAGGCAGCAGCTGGTGCATCCACAGGGGAGCAAGGGGCTGCTTGTGGACAATGTTTTCACCACATTTCCTATAATTATTTATTTACTGTTCATTTAATACATTCATGCTGCCCACCAAAGCCATGGACGTGACAACATTGCGATCACTTATAGTACAAGATTTATATATTTGCTCTTGTGTTTTTTACCTGGTGGGGGGATAGGGCTCATCTCCCATCCCTTCCCACAGCCTGCAGCCTCCTCCCCAATAGCCAATGTTACAGACTATGATCCCCTCCAGACTGGGCAGGGCCACCCGTTCTCCGTCCATCTCCAGCTACGGCCAACACAGGACAAAACCTTAATGATCAAGAGTGTGAGGAAACTACTCGATTGTTTTGTATTTAAACAAAGCTCTACCTCAATCCTCTTATCCAGATCCTTACATTCCTGGACTAAGCAATCCTTTGTGCCATACAGGAAATACACAGCCTACACAGAGAGGGGGCAATGTTGAAAATACATTTTCAAATACAAGCGAAGCCCATATTTGCATAGTAAAATGTGTTCAAATGATGTGGTTTAGACCGGACCTTGTTGATGATGCGGCTGGAGAAAAAGGACGGGGTTTTCTCTCGATGAGTGTGGAAATTGAGGGCCATCAGTGCATCAGGTCCAACTGAGAAGTAATTATTCATGGACAGAACCTGCAATGTTTAAAGCCCCAGTAAGCAATTGTGTGACTTTATTATTCAGTAGGTGTCAATAGTGACACCTCCCCCACACTCCACCTCTACACACTGCCCTGAAGATGCTTTCAAATGCAAAAGAAAACTAATTTATCTTGAGTGCAATACACATTTACCAGCGGAATAGATAATATATTTAGCAGTGGAAATATATTGATACTTTTTTATTTGCTAAACTACAACTTAACAACACGTCTGTGTTTTCTTGGCATTTAGAATACAATTTAATTTATTATCTGCGTGGATGAGAGCAGCCGGCAGCACTGTAATTTCCTTCAGGATCAATAAAGTTTATCTCATCTTATCTTATAATTGTTCCACTACACTGTGCTGAATATCCCACATCCCTTAAATGCCTCTTGATACTACAGCGGTAAACATGACCTGACAGTTCCCTGTAGTACATATTGGACTATTAAACAACCTTGAGCCTTTCATGAGGAATTCAACTGCAACTGCATTGTTAATGATATTCTATGGGCTTCTTACAGCTCTATATAACTCTCTAGACCGTTACCTTTGGTTTCCGAAAATATGCCCCTTTTGATGCGATCTGTACTTTCCATCTGTAAATAATAAGTGCAGTTATTATCGAAGGTCGTTATGTTTTTGTCTACATTGTGAAATTGCACCTGTCCATTTTGACCACTTCAGCGTCCAGTATATTACGCAGCACCTGCTCCACGGGGATCTCTCCAGCGTAGCCAGCGCCCCAGCCCAAAGTGTTGGACAGGTCATTTCCTGTCCCCAGGGGCAGGATGGTCACTCGGGGGATATACTGGTCCTGGCCCTGGCCGGAGCACCAGGTTTATTATTAACTTGGCAATGACGCAGTGACAGATGGTGGAAGAGTGAGAGGAGCAAAAATATCCCTCTTAAGGCTTCTGTGACAAAAACAAAACAACTTACCTTGAGCCTCATTGTGTCTATGGCATCCAGCACCCAGCCCACTGTGCCGTCGCCTCCACACACCAGCACCCGCACACTGCCCGGGGGCAGCAGCGTGCACAGCTGCAGCGCCTTGGAGGGGTTTAACTGTGACAGGTCAAACACCTGCAAAGAGCAATGATACGCGTGTTAAATGTTGTTATAATGTTGTCATAATGTTGTCATAATGTTGTTATAATGGTTGAGAGACGTGGCTCACTGACCTGCACTGGGTTGAGGATGCTCCGAAACTCCCCGAGCAGCACTTCTCCCATGTTGTTCCCACTGCGTGTGTTTGCCAACACCAACACTGGGGTCCAGCTGCTCCCACAGGGCACAGCCAACTACAGAAAATACAGTTCAGTTGTTATAGTTGATAGTTAGACAGGAGTAACTCTATGGAGGTAACTCTGGTCAAGTGCACCTTGCTGTATTCGTCAGGATGCCTGCGCCTCAGCTTGTTGACGTGGTAGAGGTAGTGTGGTGGGATGATGAGGCTGTGAAACTCCCCAAAATCACACAGGTCTGAGTCCGACAAGTCACTCAGACAGTCGTCATGTACGGTCCTCTGACACCACACACACCTGAGCAGACATGGCATTGTAAATTATTATTATGTGTGTATCTGTGTATCATACACTTTGTGTTGATGATGACTAAAATACAAGGTCATGACCAGGATTAGTCATGATGAGAGCAGCAGCTCCCATTAGAGCACATTAAAGTGGGATTAAAGATAAGCCGTCAGCCTATACGTCACATACTGTATGCAGCATCACTTACCTGAAGTCGCAGAGTTTGGGCTGAGTACCACATTGCTGTTTGCACACATTGCAGTAACTGGCAAGAGGCACATTGCCTCTGACCCAGCGGTGCTCCATGCCCTCGTTAGTACCAGAGGGGGCCATAATGTCCTTACAGCACAGGCTGCGATCCGCGGGGCGCAAGCACTCCTCATCTGCGCACACCCCACAGCAGTCGCAGAAGGCGCCCTGGAGGATGTGCTGGGAGCACACGCAGCAGTACGTGGGCTTGTTGAACAGATCCGTGTAGTGCCAGCCGTGCTTGCTTTTACGGAAGAATTCTTTATTGTGCGTTTTCCTCTTTGAGCGCTGGACACTGCACCACAGTGTAATAATGACTGGCATCACCACGGCCAGACATGTCCATGGCAGGAGCGACCACTCGTCCCCCGCCTCCGTGGCCATCGCTGTGGGGCTGAGAGGCGTGAAACAGCGGAAACCCGGTGAAAAGGAGCTACGTAAACACCACTACAGACCTCTCACATGAGACACACGTCCTCCACAGGTTACCCATGTTCACGCGCACAATTCAACATGAGCCTGAAGTCCAAAGCGCAATAATTAGACTTCAGAACAAGCTAAACATCACCAACGACAGCTATGGGGCGCAAAGGTAGCAGCTCCAGCGCTAACTTAGCTCCAACAAAGATCAGTACAGAAACAAGATAGTCACTGTCCACATCGGGGCGCACCGACACAGCGCCACCACGCGGCGCTGCAGCGCAGAGCCAAACCCACAACTAATTCAGATAGTCTACTAAGTTAACTTTAATAATCATAATTTCACATCGATTACAAATTAAATTGTTGGGAAAGGTATTTTTGTAATGAGAGTTAAACAAAACCGGAAGTGCAGAGTTAAGATTATTTTGGAGGAGTCTGTAATCTTTGCACTAGATGCGTGCGCTCCAGAGCCCATGTCCAGAGCACTCTGAACAGAGCTGCTGCAGCCACTGGCGCCTTGGATAATCACATTGTGGATATCCGCTCTCTGTTCCTGTCCGGGGTTAGATATTAATCATAATATTTATGTTTAGTGCCGAGGACACGTTGATAAATTACGCCAACTTTAGACTGAATACTACACACATAGGCAATAAGAGCTGTTGTGACAAGTACATTTCTCCATTGTGAGATCAATACAAAACTATCTTATCTTATCTTAGAGGTGATAATTAACATGAGTTAATAAACACAAGGTAAAACCAACTAGTATATAATAATATAAAAATATAATAATTTAATTATTAAACTTATTATGTTTCATCAACAAATGCTGGCCTGATCTCCTGTCCCAGTTGCTGCTACAGTTGCAAACGCAAGTACAACATCTGTACAAGTACTTACTGTGTGTTGCCATCTCGTGGACATTTACGGTCATTGCGGAAAATACTACATACATTGATTTAAAATGTAATACAGTAGTTTACAAAGACAAATGAAGTTGCATGTATTTACACAGCCGGCCAGAACATTCATACAGATTTGAATATTCTTCTATTCATCCCACATAAGCTGTTCTGCTGACCGTGCAGGCTATGATCCAGGGGGGCAAGAGGAGGAGACTCCTGCACCTCCTCTTGGCTCAGTAGGACCTCAGAGCAGTCTGGACTAAAGCAGTAAACATCCAGGTGGACAAGATGAAGAAACTGGCTGTGCTTTTGCTGTGCTTGGTCCTGCTGGCCATCTACACAGGTATAGTTTTATCGGACATCAATGTATTGGCTATTTTATACTTTAGTAATATTACATTTGTAAACTGTAACTTTTCCAAAATATATGAATTGTGCAGCAACTAAAGACAATTTGATTCCTATACATACAATATATATTAATGTTTGGTCAAATGTGCTGCAAAGAATATTGATGCCTAATGGTAAATAACACATACCTTCCTTTGTAATGGAATGTGTTTTTTATCATGTGTTTGGGCAAAAATGTAGCCTTCTCAATCCACACAATCTGTTTTATTTACTATGCAATGCTAAAACATGCACCTTTTGCCACGTAACTGCTACGATGACAGTGAGAGCCAGCAGCTCAGTCCTTTTATTGACAGAGTTAGATTTTTCTGCCATTACTTTAGTTGAGCTGAGGAGAGGAGGGGGGTAGACTTTTTTGCCAGCTGAGGTCACGTGCCGCAAGGGGCCGGACTCCCCAGGGAGACAGGCCATGAATGGACACTTTGTCAGTTTCCTCCAAAAAAAACAAAAAACTGGCTGGCCTATAGAGTTGTGTGTGTGAGTATGTGGGGCCAGTATCCAAAATATTTACTCAAGTAAGACTCTTTTTTTCCTTACTCTTTATTTGGGCTTAAAGTGTGATTTGTGTTGCACATGAGGTGATATATTTCTGACAATCAAAGCATAAAAATGATTACTCCATAAACTATAAGAACATTCTATTTATTTAAGACGACTTTCAAGAAATACAATCTTTCATTTTAGTCGCTTATAGATGGAAAGAGTGAAAGTTCTGATTCTTCAAAGTCTTCTTATTCTTCTAAGTTACATCTACATACTGCTATCCACTCATGTCGAGAATGCAAAAAGGTCCTCAGAGAGTGGATGTTTGGGTGACAGAACAGATTTGAACCATGCGCTGGGCAAACAGAAGAGGGCCGCCACAAGATAGCGGTGAGAGAGTTATTCATGGGGCCCAACACAAGCCTCACTATATGAGCAGTAGTGTTTTTGCATCAGCCAATACCGGCCGCCAGCTGTTACTTGAGTCTGAAAAAACAACATTTGCTTATTTGTGGCAGAGGTTAGACACAAGAGGAAGTGCACAGGGGAAACAAACGGCGTGAGAGGTTTACCAACAAGTCGAATCTGTTCATACACAGTGAAACCAAACTTATAATAAATTAACTCTGAATGAACTTGTGTTTTCAGAGGCCAACCCTATCATCAAGGAGAGCTCAGCTAAACAACTCCTCCGCAGTAAGAGGCAGAAACCTGGTCACCCTGATGAACCGATGAGGGTAAATATAGCTCACTGTGGTGTTGGCTTTTTGTATTTATAACCATGTTGTGCAAGATGTAAAATAAATTGACTAAAACTGGCAGTAAAGTCTGGTTTGTTTATCTTTGTTGCAAGAAATTCTACTCATGTTATACAGTTGTGCTCAATATAATAATAATATAATGATACCAACAATATATAATGAGGTGGCTCGGGCATCTGTTTCGGATGCCTCCTGGTCGCCTCTCCCTCCAGAGGTGTTCCAGGCACGTCCCACTGGGAGGAGGCCCCCGGGGAAGACCCAGGACACGCTGGAAAGACCAGGTCTTTAGGCTGACCTGGGAACGCCTCGGGATCCCCCAGGAAGAGCTGGAGGAGGTGTGCGTGGATCGGGAAGACTGGGCATCTCTGCTCAGACTGCTGCCTCCGCGACCCGGCCCCGGATAAAGCGGGAAAAAAAATGGATGGATGGATGAAACCAACAAAACCTTTATTTCACTCATGGTTAGTGGTTAGGTGAAGCCATTTATTCTAAAAAAAAACTGTTTGTTTATGCTTTTCAACTAGAAACTAGCCAAATGTCACTGATCAAAAGTTTACATATTGTGCTTCTTGAAACAATTTTGTCAGAGAGTCCTGTATTTCAGCTGAAGTGAGTTTTTCTTTGCTCCTGAACAATTTTCCTGGCAGTTGTTGAAGGTCATGTAAACGTTAGATCAGGGACATCTGAGTAGTTTCTGTTTCATTGTGATTTTAAAAGAGTAAACTCAGTTCTTTGACAATAAATGGCTTTTCTCAACCACTAACCATGAGTGGAAAAAATATTTTTGTGCCATCATTCATATTCTGTGAAAAATGGCCAGAAGAAAAGGTTATGTCAACTTAAAAGGGTGTATAAACTTTTGAGCACAACTGTATAGAATTACTTTTTGAACTTCATACATAGGCACTTGTTCTTTGCTGAAAAATGAAAAATCATTAATTAAAAACATGAACAAATGATGTAAAATAAGGATAAAATGCAAGTCCATGATCCACACACAAATTGGGGCATGTCATTATTGTTCAAAAGCAAATGAATTGTCTCTCTGTGGTTAATTTCAGGAGCACCTGCTGCACATGCAGGCCCTGGATCAGAGAGCCCAGGAGACCAACATGGAGAACTGGCTCAACCCCCACTGCTACCCCCGCTGTGACCGCAACTACGGCTATCCCGTCTGAGGAGGGTCCAACAATGTAATATCACTGTGTACTATATAATATCCCCATGGATGTGGATGCAATGCAAAGATAGCAATCAATTTTACATAAGGCTCCACAGCCAATGGGACTGTTTTAAATGTTTTCTTTATTTTGCCTACAGGAATAAGGAGTGGATTGAAGATGGATGACTGATGAAGTCAAAGAAACATGATATGCATCTCATTGATATATCATTGGTAGCTTGTAATCATATAGAAAAGTCAATTAGATAACAATGTGTTTTCTACATGTATCCAAATAAAAAATGCAAGCACCTTTGTACTGAGGATTTTGATGTTTGTGTATGTTAGTGTGAATGTGTAGCCTTTATAGGCTCCTTATAAACTGCAGACAACCAGAGGGACGAGGCCATTTATATAAGAGACATTTTAAAAATATCAGAACATTATTATAACTGCCAGCTGTGATTGGCTATATCCTATTCCCTTTTTTTTTTTTTTTTTTAACATAATCACGGCCTTTATTAGAGTACAGTCATTGAAATACGGGTTTTAATTTATACGCAGGTTTATTATGAGTCAACGCCACGCGCTGCTAAAGGCTCTAGTCTGACTCTGATGGTGAATTAGAACAGGCCGATACCTTTATATGTTATAATAATAGTGGCCTAAATTTAAGCTTTAAACTATTTGCCCGTAAGAGGATAACAATCTCGTCTCGTGTGCGGCAATTTTTATTTTAACCAGAGCTAGCCTATATTTGTGGTAAAAATAAATAAATAAAAAGTAGGCCTAGCCGCGTGGGTATATATTTATTTGGACAACGGGAGTGTAATCTATTCCTTCATCATAAAAAAAATAAAATAAAAGGCTGTAGGACTCTCCTAAGGCCCGCGGGTTTTGAACCGGGCTCCAAGATTTAACACATTTGAAAAACAAAAGGCTCCTTTTAGTTTTTCATTAGGCCCATTATATAAACTTTACATTTTCATCCTGACGCGTGCGCCTTCACTGAGCGCAACACAATGGCCTATTGAGATCCGTCAAAACCCAGATCTTTTTTTTTTTTTTACCTTAAAGTCGAAGACTCTTTTTGGACACATTTTGTAAGTTTAATTTTAATATATTTTATTAAGAAAAACAACATTTCAGAGGTACAATTAGATGTTGAAACGTGGGTAATTTAGAAAGTTTATTCTTTCTTATTTAGAGGAACTGGGTCAACATAAATCAAATTGAATACTTTCTTTTCCAAAGTGCTTATGCATATAAATAGAACAGGGTACAGTCTAATTATTTCAAATTAGAAAATATTAGCCTCACAGGCTGACAAAAGTGACAAAAATACATTTAATTTGCAAAATAGATTTACAAACTCTATAAAGAAAGAATAAGCTGCAGCAGGGGAAATGTTAACCAAAGCGCTTGAAATAAACTTCATTTGGTCAATATTAAATAAAGATTATATGCAGTATTTTATTTACATATGTATTTGATACATAACACACAAAGCGAAGTGAGCGCAGAGTCATCTTTTGTCTCTGAAGAACCCTTTGGAGGTGCAGCTCTCTTTGATGGTGACAGTCAGGAGGTTTGAGGTCACGTCTGTCACCAGGACGTTCTCCATGGTGCGCACAGAGGGCCTCCATGTCCCTCCATCAGAGTCTTCGTCAAAACAGACGGGGGACGAGCGCTCCAAGAAGTACGGCTTCTCCATGTGAGGCAACACAGCGGGCTGCGCTGGGCCCAGCCTGGACTGGTGTTTGAAGGAGCTCGGGTATTTAGTCTTTTGTGATTCCGTGTGTGTCCGGTGAGGGTGAGGGCTGTAGTGCAATTGTGGCTGATGGAAGTCTCCTCTAGACTGACCAGGTAATTTTGTGTGATGATGTTTATGGGTCCCTGTGTGTGAATGCCGTGGTCTGTCTCTGATTTCCTCTGGGGCCTGAAATGCCTCCTGTTCCATTTCCTCCGCTCTTCTCTTGTGGGGCACTGACACTACAGAGTAGCCCTCCTGGAAGCGAGGTTTAGGCTTGGGCCCTCTCTTTTTGGGGGCAATAATGTCAGAGATGGTTTGTGGAAGAGGGTGCTGCAGAGCCAGCTCTTGAACATGGAAACTCTCTCCTCGGTTGACAGTGCTGGGAGGGAAAATGGTCGGGACCACAGCCCTGAGGCCTTCTCTGGCCCGTGGTGTGACCACTTGCTCTGCACTGGGATATGACACCCCTCTGACAGCTTCACTTCTGAACTCATAGGGTTTGTCTTTGGCCTGTGGGGAGACAGCCTGTGTTAAAAGTAATACAATAATTACAAAAGTGTTCCAAGAATAATTTTATAAGATATAACAATCAAAATTTGAGAAAACGTTGAGCTTTAATTGCATTAAAATAGCAATTTAGTCAGATATAAAACTAAAAAATACTTCATACATATTTATTTTCGTCTTGTTTTATGGTCAAATGAGGGTAAGGGAATTATATCTCTCATTCCTGACTGTGGGAAACAGGCTAGATGCTACAGAGAGAGCGGTATTTGGAAACACCAAATACAGTATTTGATTGAAAAACCGAGTGAGGTCACATCGATTAAACAAATCCCAGGCAGCGCAGGTATTTGGGACAAGATTAAGTTTGGCCCATTGGGCAATTCTCACGCTCCACCGCCTTTGAAGAAACATGCGAATGGAGGACTAATTACACAGTTTTATCCTGTGATCTCAATGAGGAGAAAGTGCCAACGATGCGCATTTCCAAACTTCGTTGGCCGATTCACAGTAGGCCTATTCCAAACATGACAATCAACACCGCATTATAGAATAAACATGGCTAATTCGTTGCACTTAAAGGGTGCGCTATTAACATATTGGAGGCATTAAGACAGACGAGGAAAAGTGAGTCAGGCCACTTTACGCGTGCCTAAAAACACATGCCATGACGCGCAACGATCTGCGTGAAATAAAGAAAAAATAATTGACCTTAAGGAGAAACGTCTTGGGCTTTGGTCCTCTCTTCTTGGGCCCGTGCAGCTCCCTCTCACGCTCCCTGAGAACACGACACGGACAGCAGCAGGTTTGAGTGTCACGGAGCAAAGTGCACCAGGGACATCGTATATTTATTAGACACATTGACGGGCCCTCGTGCGTAAAGGCCAACCGGGGACCGCTCACCTCTGCTCAAAGGCTGCCAGTAGCCGCGAGTCCAGGATATTCTCTTCGGGTTCCCACGTACTGTATCTGCCAAATGAAACACTGCGTTAATCTAAAACAAGCGGGGCACGGCGCAGGGTGTGTGTGTGTGTGTGTGTGTGGATGGCGGCGGCGTTAGCCTTGAAGCTAAACTCTCCAACGAACAACACATTTCAGCCGCGTTAGCTTGGAGAGACACCCGACTGCCGACACAGCAGCGCTCTGTAAGCAAAGATTAGGCGGCAACAGCAGGGGCAAGGCACGTTATATTGTAGCGACTTACTTGGGAGACCAGCCCTTCCATTTGACAAGGTACTCAATCCGACCCTGCGTGTCATTAGAAAGAAACAAACCATTAGCGGCTCGCGGGGCAAATTCCGCGTGATACCGTTGGAAGAAAAGAGGCGACTTTACGTGTACCTTCCTGATCCTCCGTTTAATTATGGACTCTGCAGCGAAAACTCTCTCCCCGACGGCAGACAGCTCCATGTTTATCCCGCTGCTACCCACGCATCGACCGCTAGCTGGCTGCGCGCTAACAGATATTTTTTCTCAGACCCAGTCGGTCGCTCGCGTTGTGAATTCCCGACAGACCATAATACTCGAGCACGGCAGGGACGTAAGCGCAGTTTTTTTACGTCGTTGCCGAGGTAACGCAGTCGGTGGAACCTCGAGCTGCGCGCCCATTGGCCGAGGCGTTGCTACGTGCCCAGGGTTGCTAAGTGGTGGGAGGATTCACGGAGGGGAAGTGATCTGAGGCTGGTCGCAAAAATGTCTATGGTCCATCCGCGGTCAATGCATTATTTTTTGTGCTTTTTCTCCTACAATTAAAATATGACAAGTATAAAGATGCATAAACAATTTACGCAGTTCATTAAATTAAAAAAAAAAGAAAAAAAGGAGGACATAGACTGCGTCCGACATGTGAAGAATCAAACGCGTTACTGATTTAATTTTCACAGCAGCCCAAGTCAAATCAAAGAGACAAGTTTAAATCCAATCCAATCGATCCTCTTCAGAGTTGCTTTCAACAAGCCAAAACTCGTGCAACAGTTTGTCTGTTGCCGCAACGGATGACGACGTTTAATGAAGACGCATCCATTTAGCTACAGCGAGGAAGTGCGAATAGATTTGTTCAAACTGCGAGTCCCATCTCACGCGCTCTGTGGTGCCAAACCGAGGCTGACTCATATCCGACTCTCGAACCTGTGACCCGTGCATGTCTGGGCTGAAGAACGTGGCCCTTCTCCATAGCACACAATTAAGGTGGAAAGAATAAAAATGTTTAAGATATAGCCTACAGATTTTGTAACCGCTGGAGCACAATTTTTCCCCCTTAAATCCCAAAGTAGGCTAATCTTGTTCTCCACATAATTGTCTGGTATAGCCTAAAATGGATTTGTTTTTGAAGTTAAAGTTGTGGGTGAATTTAATAATTTCCACAGGGAAAAAAATGTTTAAAAATGTCTAAATACCGTGACCCTCGTGCGTATTTTACGCACAAAATTACCTGTCGCACATTGGAGGCCGCAGAATATAATATGAAGCTGATTTCAAGAGTCTGTGCTTTTGACTGAATTGGCCTAATAGCTATACCATTATATGGCCTAATAAGACATTTCAAGTAGCCTTGAATGATGCCGTTTCAATATAAATGATTGTGTGAATAATTTCTATTTTTCCCCCTTTTTATGGTGAATTAAGAAACTTCCAGCGCTTGTAAGAAATTTTGAGTAACAATCTTGGCCTGGATTGGATAAATGTGATGATGTTTTTTCCCCCCGCATGGGGCCTCATGAAAAAATATTCGGAAGAGCTTGCATTTGA
>OMNZ01044282.1:0-10395 GCA_900303255.1 Lesueurigobius sanzi | reverse complement strand
TCTTTAGCATTAAAGAAATAATATTTTTTCTTATTTTAATTAATTTAAGAACTGATGCTTACACATATCCATACATTTCACACACCAGAAGACACACCAGAAGTAAAATTATTCTCATTTTAGGCATAATTTGCTTAAACATTACAATTTCGAGTCGATATTGCTTAAAAAGGGATATAATGTCAAACATTTTGCTTAAATCTAGCAAAATGTTTCGTCACATAAGAATAATTTCCTGAATTTCATCAATTCTTTGAGGATATATTGCTTAAATCTAGCAGTTGATTTGCTTAAATTTAGTCTTTTTGACTTGAAATAAGAAAAATATTCTTAAAATAAGAATTCTTAGCAAGGAAAAAATGCTTTTTTGCTTAAAACAAGATATTTTGTCTTATTTTAAGATTTTTTCCCTTGTTTTTAGTAGGGCACTTTTTGCAGTGTAGCTCCTTCCTAAACTGACAGGACTATTCAGACAGCACTTATCATGGCGGACGCTGACGCACTTCCGGTTTTGGCTTAGTCCTCTTACCCATTTGCTCTATTCAGGCGCAGGCTACGATTGTGAAAGTGAGAGAGTGGGTCCTTTTATATAACTGACCATTTAACTCTGGGGCTAATTCTGCTCTGATTTAATTATGGTCTTGAGATTCATCTAATTTGGGGCAAAGATCAATCAAATATATATAAAAAAAAAAAAAAATCATATATTCCCAGCCTATACCTTCTTTTTCTATCAAAAATACAAAACTTTGATGTAATTCTTGTTCCATCTGAGTTTGTGTATATACACTGTACTAGAAGTGATTAATCGATTGCTAAAATAGTTGACAACTATTTCAATAATCGATGAGTTGATGATGACCAATTGATTAGTTGTTTCAGCCTTAATCGCAAAAAGGAAAGAGTAAATGTAGATGTAAAATTTCACCAGTGAAAATATGTTACTTTTCATATGCAGACCGTACATCGAAAATACTAGTTAGCAGTTTTTGGATAAAATAAATCAACTAGAGGCAAGACTTGTAGGACAGCTCAATGAAACACACTTTTACACAAAACGCTTTCATTTTAAAAGACTAAATATTAATCTCTCACCTGAATGCCACTCTTCATTGAGTTGCCTGTTGTTGTCGTGGCTTTCTCCTCCCACTCCATTACTCAGCAACAGCCCCGCCTCCTCCTCCTCGTCACCCGGGCTACCGTTAGAGCCTTCGTCCTCTTCCTCATCATCCTCTTCCTCGCCATCTTCATCTTCATCCTCATCATCGTCCACAGCCATCAAGTTGCTGTCCTCGATCTGGGCGGCAATCCTCTGGAAAAGCTCCCGGTGCTGCTCAGGGGGGTTCCCGTTAAAGTCCCCCGCCCCCATCTCCGCGGGACACTGCATGAGGTCGCCATCCTCCTGCAGCAATCTCTCCATCGAGGCCCGGAGCTCCTGCAAGTCTTCGTCCTCATATGCACTGGGGAACAAATCCAAATACAGTAAATCGGACTGCACAATACAGTACACACAGGTGAATAGGGAAAAAACTTAATTCAGAGAAACTTTTCCTCTACAATACCGACATACATATGGGGGAGAATGCTAAATCAGGACCAAAACAAGTCTAAATGTAACTAAACAAGCAACCTAAAACTAAAACTAAACTTTTGCAAAAAAAAAAAAGTTTTCAAAAAATGTGTTGATCTCAGTCAGATGGAGGACTTTAGTCTGCATCACCGATTCTTGCGATACAATATTTTGTAGTTCTAGTAAATACGAAGTTTTAAGAAACCATAGGCTGGAAATTGTTCTCAGCTACAACCGGTCACAATGTTTCCATTTTCTTGTTGTTTCTATGAATACGTTTAATGTAACAATTCCAATTATTCCAATTTTAGACGCAACAGTGCACCTATAATCCCTTCAAACTGTATGATACATTATGTAACCACCATGCATTACTTACTCTTCCGGCTCAGACTGGTCATCCTCTTTGGCTGTCTCCTCCAGATCCTCTATCTCCAGGTTGTTCTCCGGAGCAGCGTTTGCATCTCTGTTCCCCTCCGAGTCTCGCTGGGAGCTGAAGACACGACTGAGGTCCGGTAAAGAACATGTCCGCAGCATCTGACAGTCACAACAACAAGACTTAATCAGGACTCAGTCTTGCAAGATATTGTAATTGCAATTCCTGACGCAACCCTCTCCAAGGAGATATACTTGGGATCAGGGCCGGATTAAAGTAAAATGGTCCCCAGGGCTAAACAAATTTCAGGACCCCCCTATATACTGTATGTATGTCGGATTTCTCTCTCTACACTGAAAGGATAAATAGATAAAAAGATACAAGTTACTTATCAAAACTTGTACAATAAAAACAAAAAAAAAAAAAGTACAAATTTGTGTGGGAGTCCTCCCCAGAGATTTTTTGTGTGCAATTTGGTGCATTCTCATGCATTTTAACAATGTCAATGAAATGGATGGCAGGGGAAGTGATGCCTCTGATTGGCTGACAGCACGGCCTCTAATTCGCTAACCCTAAACCCAACCGTAACCCTAACCTTAAAGGCACTATACCTGATTTTTCATAATTTTTTAATTGCAAATAATGGAAGAGGGACTGAGTAAAATAAATTGATAGTTATGGTCCAAACGCATTCCTAACTAAAGTCCCATTTCTTCTTAGAGATGAATTTATAAGCACATTTCACAACTAGGGGGGGGGGGGTCACTTTTTAGATGTAAGGAGCATACATATAGCTACTGGAAATAAAGAGCAATGTCATGTTTTATGGCACTAGTAACTATAGAAAACAAGAGCCTTGTATTACACTACAAGTGTATACATTACATATATATACATACATTATATCACTATGACAAAGAGCTTTGGCTATCCATTATTGAGCTGTGGTAAGATTTGTTTGCACATTTTCACGGAAAGTTACCTCTGCTTTCAAGTTCTCTACAGCACACGGAGAGAGCCGTGTTACATTACCGTCATATTGGTTTAGTGTTTGAAGATAAAACAAACTGGGATATGCTGTTCTTCAGTTCAGATGTAAAATCTCTCATTGCAGGACCAGGGATTGTGCTTTCTTTTTGGCTGCTGGAGAGGAGATTTGAACCATGACATGTCATTCGATCCACTTAGATTACCACAGACACTGGTGTCCTTGTTCGCGGATTTACCATGCAAGTCCGTGCAATAAAGAATCAGGATTTTGTACATCTCATTGTCCCAGCTGAATGTTATGAAAGATATAGGTTTGATGGATGCCGCTTCTGTCCCATAAGATCCTCTGCAGGTTTGGACTTGTGATTAATTGCTCTGGCTCCTCTCCAAAGTCCCTCATTAATAAAGAAGAGTGAAATTCGACCTAAAAATACCACACGTGCTGCTGCTTACATACGGCCAACTCAGGAGTAATTTCCTGAAGCTCGGCAACATCCGTTCAGCATCTCACAGAACATCTAACACTGTCATGAGATGTGATCCCCCAGATAATGACGCCTTCTCATCAGGAGCTCTCATTCCCCAGCTGAAATTGAACAGTTGTGGGGGGAGCTGGAGCAAACCTACAGCAAAGTCCTCAACAATATGCTTTTTGTTCTTTGGCTCATTGTCAAATTTTCTGAAAACAGCATTTAAATTAGTCTGATTGTGACCTTTTTGTCTTATGTAACAGTTAAATTTAGCTGTGTAATTTGCAATGGTAATCATACAACAATTCTAGCTAGTGTTCCAAAGCCTTAAAAATATAAATTTGAAGACCATTTCACTTTTTAAGAATGTCAGAAAATGATGAAAAAAACTTTAATTACCTTGCCATAGTAGCCAAAATGATCTCCCTATTCTAATACAAACCTTTCGACCCAGATTGTGGAATTACCAAATAAAAACTATGAAAAGTAGCCAAAGGTCAATTAGAAGCTAGCGACATATATAACAAGTTTAGAACTTAGGAGATCATAACCTCATTGCAACACAGTGTCCATTGGGATGTGGCTAAAATTAAGCATATTATTTACTCTGGCAGGGGTTACCTTGGGGTTGTTGGTGTCGAACATGCCCGTGGAGAGGCCTATGAGGAGAGAGTCGTGATGTTTGGAGCGCAAAGGTGAGACTGATCTAGAACGTGAGGCCAAGGAAGAGGATGATTCATCCACAGAGGACTGGGCCGAGAGCAGAGAGAGGGCAGCGGTGCGGCGATGGGCCGGGGAGCATAACTTCATAAACAACGGCTCCTCGCTCTGTGCTGCTCCTGAGAGGAACCAGAGGGTGGATCTAATTAGGATCATAATAAGCACCAAGTCAAAGAGGCCTCACTGCTCATTAATCTCACCAGCCACTGCTGCTGGTTTCTCCAAAGGCTCCTCAGGATCACCCTGGTTAAATGGTCTGGCATCACCCCCTGCTGGCCTAGAAAGGGAATACACATGCATTGTGAAATAAAGTTCAGTGAAAAAATGTATTACATAATAATACAATTGTTGTCTAATTTAAGATGCCACATCTAGACTATGACTGCAAGAACTCAAATTAATCCTGACATATGAATTACTAAAACTATTGTAGGCAAAAACGCTTCAGTCTTCATCTGTACCCTGTAGTTGAAGTGTAGGACGTTGTCTCGGGTGTAGTCTCGGGTCATTAACATGACACAGAGGGTTTCACTATCAGGTCAGATTGTTATTGTCAATTGGTTTCTGCCTCAGTAAGTTGTCATAGATTGGGTCCAATCTGTACCCGAGTCCTCCATTGCGATTCATAGCTGGATTTTCCTTTTTAACAAATATGGCCTCTTTGACTCTTCTCTCAAACCATCTACTTTCTTTGTTATCGAAAGAAAGTAGATGGACTAAGATCGAAACGTCCTACACTACACTACAGAGTACAGATGAAGACTAAAGAATTTTTGCCTACAATGGACAACTCCTGTACGACTGAGAACCTACACATACTGAAACTATTGACTAACTGAAGTTGTGTGTTCTGCTGAACACACAACTTCAAAGAGCTGCAGTAACAAGGTAAAGTAAAGTCTAATAAAGTCTACTAAAGTCTTACCTCATCGTAATTTCATGAGAAAAATATAAATTTGAGTAATAGTCTCTGACAAAGGCTTTTTTTTAATCACAAAAACTGCATTGCCATTTAAAAAAAATTAACCAATGAAAAATATTTATTTTAAAATAATATTTTGTTATTTTCTATGTTCCATCTTCATTTTTTTTTTTTTTTTTACCTTAAAACCCTTAAAAAGAAAATCTAATAAAACAACAACTTCAAAGTCACAATTGATTTTTTGGACAAGTTAACGAATCACAATCATTGATTAGTGATTTGTTGCAGCCTTAACCTAGACCATTTATTTTTGTAATCCAATTGTGTTTAATTCTACATTTGTGATCAAAAACAAAAACCTAAGAAGATAAAACATAGAATACTACAGCCATGTCTTATGTACCACAGTAAAAGCACACCATGATACTGCAAGTTAGTTATGACAGCAATATAATAACTCACTCTGGGGTTTGCACTTCCGGCTCCCAGGCCTGCTGCACATCAGCTGGAGGAGGTTCAACTGGCTTTGGCATCTCCTCCAAAACTAATGACTCCACATCTGCTGGCTCTACTATAAAAACAGATTGAATTAAATACCCAAACACTGGGGAAATATAGGATTATGTTAGCTTGCTCTAACCCTGTGTGTCTGTGGGGTTTGCTGGCAGTGGGGTGCTGGCCTCATTGGCCTCCGTTGTTTCCTGATGGGGGACTTGTGTTGTAACAGCGCTGTCCCCTTGAACATCTGGGCTCTGCACATCCACAGCTGGATCAGGGTCGAGGGCCAGTGCATCATGGGACGTTCGGATGACTTCGACCGCTGCAGTTTTGTTCAGTAAAACTGTAGAGGATACAGGGTTGTACAGAGTATTCAAAAGGCTTTTGTGTCAGAAAACAGTCCAAGATTTAGTAATCTAGATGTATAAATGTAAAAATAAAAGAAATTCTCTACTTGTATCGAAAAACCAAATACCCTAATTTTAATTGATCAGAAAATAAACTGAATTAATGGTACATGATTGAGGACTTTATAATCAAGTGCCCATTGACTGGATTTAATCATTTCTGACTTCTTTCCTTTCATTGGTCACAACATCAAATCATCTGGTGTGTAGCGAGTTTCTCTTGGTTTTAGTGTTACATCTCATCCTTTATGTCAGTGGTTCGGGCAGGCCCCTGGACATGCAGGGGGGGGGGGCAGAGCTTTGTCTGGTTAGAGGGTTAGGCCATAAGAGATATTATTTGAGTAAATTAAATACAAAAAAGTGACCAAACATGACTGAGAAAGGACTACATGTGCAGAAAACACTCCAAATTATGTTTATTGGTTTGAAATAATTCCTATTTGGAAACATTTTTTACATTGTAATATATTCAGGAAGCCTGCGGTTTTGGAATGGGGGGGCCCCGCCTGTATCCAGCCTGAACAGGGGGGCTTCTAGGAGAAAAGGTTGGGAACCTCTGCTTTATGTAGTTGTGGCAACATAGAAGAAGGACCCATCCCCAGATGGGACACCAAGCAGGAATTTAACCTAATGTGTGAGAAGAACCTACAAACTCTGACATCTACTCAGAGCAAAAGCTTATATAACCACAGCTCCTATTTCACACCATGAGAGGATGGTAACAGGTAAAAGAAGAAACACCTTCAATGTGAGAGACGATTGCAAATTAGAACTAAAACATTCAGCGTGGAAAGGTAGGATCAGCAGAAACCTATAAAAAATATGGAAATCTAAATCAGCACAATAATGACCTCTAAAATGTGATATTATAAGTGCATCTAAAAGCGTCTCAGACATTAAAGTCCTGCCTTAGTCACAATTCAATCCTGATTTGTCTCAGCTCAATCCTGGTTTAAATTTTGAAAAAAAATTCTGTTATCTGTTTTTTTTTTTTTCATGGTTTAAGGTCAATTTACAATGTTATTGGAAAAGCAAAGATTTCTTGAGGTAGTGCAAAACATTTCAGAATACCTAAATCTAATGTAGAAAAAATGCTTCTAAAGATTATATGTTTAGATGTACCATTGATGGACAGGTCTTCCTCACAGATGCTGGCGTTCTCTAGTTTCTGAGTGAGAGGCTGCAGCTCTGCCTCCTGGAGGATCTTCAGGACTTGAGTATCAGGATTTATGCCCCAGACTTTTCTAGGGCCTTCCTCCTGAAGAACACTCAGCTGAGAAACTTCACTCACTGTCTGGTCTGAGGAACAAGAAAATGGATGGACAACAATGAAATTAACCTGGACGGCACCGTGTAGTTCAACATGATAAATGAAACCATG
This sequence comes from Lesueurigobius sanzi, assembly GCA_900303255.1. Taxonomy (NCBI): domain Eukaryota; kingdom Metazoa; phylum Chordata; class Actinopteri; order Gobiiformes; family Gobiidae; genus Lesueurigobius; species Lesueurigobius sanzi. The sequence goes on along the minus strand of OMNZ01044282.1, from coordinate 3,061 downwards.
ATATTGTCTTATAGGATGAGCTTGTGTGTCATCACATTTCCACAGAGCAGTGGTCCTCAAACTGTAATATATAATCTTACAATATTGAGCTAGGGTGAAGTGTTTTAACTTTGGACAGAATTGGCTTATTTTGCACGATGTGGCTACGCTAATTCTACAAACCTGAAGATGAGAGCACCAGTGGAATTCATTTCTATTAAGAGAATCTTTAACTTATATTTTTTAAAGATTCCGACGACGAGTTCCTGCTATTTAATCACTGGTATAGGATAAATACTTTGGTGGAGGAGACGTCTGTGTTTAGAAAAATTGGCAGTTGGTCCTTAACCTAAAGACTAACATTCATTTGACAAACTATACATAGTGACACAAATATGAACTAGTCTGCATAAAAACAATTGTGTTGCATATAGTTTTATTTGAATGTATTTTTTTTTACTGCATGTTAGCAGAGGTGGGTAGTACTCAGTTACATTTACCCAAGAACATATACTTGAGTAACTGTACTTCTTGGATTAGTTTTATCACACAGTACTGTGATAAAACTACTTATTACAATATTATCTGTATTAAAACTTTTCTTATTGATGTAGTTTGTGTTTTGTGTGTTATTCTTTAAAATTATTTACTTTATTTTTAAGGCATTTTCTTTGGAAATAATATATTATGAGGAATGCTGTCCACCACATAATAATTAGAAAATATGATTATTTGAACGGGTCTAAGCCAATCTTATTGGAAATGAATATGCACAGAAAGTACTGTTGCAACTGTAGGCTAGCGGATGTAGCCTAGCTACCAACCAAGTGAAGTTGGCAATCTCTCCAAACTGAGGTACTATTAATGGTAAGCTTCCACGTATTATTACTGTGCTCCAGAAAACAAGTGGTGTAGTTTATAACTTAAAGTGTCTAACCAATGGTGGTGAGGCAGGTTTGCGCTAGAGTTTGCTGAGCAACAGGAAGAACCAGTGGAATTCCTGATTCCCACTTTTTCCTGTCTCCTCCAGAGCAGGGCCTTTCCTCTGGACATTCAGTGATGACTGTGGAAGCACCATATATTATTACTCTTTTTAATCACAGCAAAGGATCCGACAAACTATGAACTCACTGGTGGTAGTCGTGGCACATGTGTTGATTAAAGTCTGCGCTACAGGCAGCTCAGGCACTTCGGCTGGGTCCCACTTCCTCCGCTCTCCATTTGAAGAGGGACGCTCCACAGGAGGTGGAGCAGAGGGAGGACTGGGTTCAGCAAAAGCTGCCTCCTCCACCAAACTCTGGGCCTTTAGATTATCGTTCAGGCGTCGCAAGATCTGTTTCTTCTCATTCTGGTTAAGAAGACATGGTAAAATGTAAAAGTTAAAAGAATTTACTTGAAGAGGAAAAATTTCAGCACACTGCCTAACATGCAAAAATAACTTTATTTAGACATTACCGTTTCTGAAACGTTTGAGACATATAATATGATCCTTCTAGGTCTAAAATTGCTTTATACTCACTTGAGTGGCTAGTGTGGCCTCAGGTTCAGGCACCGTGTCTTTCAATGATGCCATCTGCAGAACATGTCAAGCCATGTTAGTATAAAAATGATTTAACATAGTGTTTCAAGTGTATTGTCGTCATAGGAATGTGTACTGACAGCACCAACATTCTGCAGGGCAGCGGTCATGGATATAGCTGGTGTGGAGGGTGTGGTGGAGGGCAGTGCTGGTACATAGAGAGCAGCCTTTGGTGCGTCTGAACAGGAAGATGTTTCAACAGCTGTGAGGGGTCTAGCTGCTCCATCAACCTTCTTCCCCCGGGCTGCCAACTATTTCATAACAAACAAAAATGGGCATGAATGGACAGTAGTTTTTATCACCAGGTGAAAAACTGTGGTACTCACATATAACTCCCACTCTTTCTTTTCTCTCTCATGAGCCTCTCTTCTCTTCTTCTCCAGCTGTTCCTTCAGGACAGCAGCACGGGCGTTGGCTTGGGCCTAAGGCAAAACAAAGCAACATTGTTTATTTAGTCTGGACAGTGTATTAATGAGGTTAATAAACATATGCATAGCACATGCATCTAAACTTTGGATGCATTATAATTGTTCAATGTGGTGAACTCCGATTGTAGATATCCATCACCATTGTCCGTTGTTCACATTCACAAACACACTCTCATCAAAACACCAGTATACACACAGACCCTGGAGGCTAGAGTGTGCATGAGCCAGAGCTGGGATCAAACTGCCAGCCTTGGATTAGTGTGCAAATGCTTTGTCACTAAGCAACTGCTGCTGTATTGCAAAATACATACAGCATTGAACCAATAATTTTTTAATTTCCATTTCCTTAGAAGACAATGATTGGACATTTCACCTCTCTCATCCAGGAGTCTTCGTTTTGACACTGGTTAGGTCGACCTAGGAGAGCGGCTCGTTTTTGTCAGTGTGAATCCAGCCGCAGCACTTTAGGCCAGTCTAAAGCGCATATCCTCTGTCAGTGGCATCAGCCTCACTGTATTTAGATACAGGTATGAGAGAAAGAGATGACCACCACGAAACATCAGGGAAGCATGCGTGACTGCACATTGCTGTATTGATAGGGCTCTGACCGCCTGATGGCTGTTGTGATGAGGATAAGTTCAGCAAACAGCTGATCATTGTGACGTGGCTGATGGTGCAGCTTTTAGAATGACTGAGATGTGTGAACATGGACTGAACTAACTGTGAAGTAAATGCAGCTGAAACCGCAGCGGTTTCGGGCCGGCCCATGAAGCACTCCAACATGTCTGAAATACCTTTAGTCAATTCTGAAGTTCTGCTGGTAAAGAAGCTGAAGAAACACTCCAGTCCCCCAAAGGGAGCAACACCTGACTGAACTAACGTGTTGTTCACAAGAAAACAAGTTTTGCCGACTCCATCCATCCATTTTCTTCCGCCTTATCCGGGGTTGGGTTGCGGAGGCAACAGTCCGAGCAGAGATGCCCAGACTTCCCGATCCGCGCACACCTCATCCAGCTCTTCCTGGGAGATCCCAAGGCGTTCCCAGGCCAGCTGAAAGACCTTGTCTTTCCAGCGT
>OMNZ01044277.1:0-15209 GCA_900303255.1 Lesueurigobius sanzi | reverse complement strand
CCACAGAGGAGGGAAGAAAAGAAGAAAAGAAAAAAAGTTTACTTAAAATGTCAAATCAAACGCTGATATGAGGCCGCATTTAGGAAAAATGAAAGGTTTGCGTAATTCCTGATTTCCGAAATACGTTCAATGTTTAGACAAACTGCGCATGCGCACAGACCCAAGCTAACCGGATGGTGGGACAAAAACATGCATTCCCAGCATTTTAAGTAAAAAAAACAAAACAAAATCAGCAGTAGATACAGAGCTAATAATTTTCACTCTGACAGACACATCTTAATTCAGCCATATTGACGAGTAAAGCCTTTTCCAGTTCTATCATATTAATCCGAAGACTTGACTCGCATGCACCAGAGGCACATGGCTACTCATTATGCATGTAAACAAAAGGACATACTTTAGCCCCAGTGCTCTGACTTTTCCTCAACGATACATGTAACACCCCTAAGGTCAGTCTTTCCCTGTAGCCTAATTATGTTTTCGGAAAGTGCAGGTCCTCTCAAAGACCCGTCACTAACAGTATAGCTAACAACTATACATAAGCTACTGACATTAGCCTAGCGCTAGCCGACGTAGCCAGCGTTAGCCTATTTACTTGTTAGGAATGGACAGATAAGATGCACAACAGAGACGGTATGATCGTAGCAAAACCCAATACACAGTGGTTTAAATGAATGACCTGATGACGACTTAGTGATTCAGTCACAGTGACTGACCTGATCAGGAGACCACCTCAGCTTCATGGGAGTGTTCCTCATGCTCCAGCTCCACTTTTCTCTCTACCGCTTCTTCCACCAGATTCTCTAATTCAACTTCACGATCTTTTTCGACCTCTGTCCCGCAACTTTCGCTTGTTAGCCGACATGTTTTTGTCCCACCATCCGGGCTACCTTAGGTCTGTGCGCATGCGCAGTTTGATTAAACGTTGAATGTGCACGTATTTCGGAAATCAGGAATTGGGTTCTGTGTGTGCTCAGGTAAAAATGGAAAACAGATGGGAACGCTTTGAGAAGTATCACCCCGCATGAATCAGGAAGTAGAGAAAATATATACAAATAACAGTTGTATGAAAGAATGGGCTTTAGCGACATGTGACTTCAACCTGGAATCTCCGTGGGCCGCTGCTCTTCTTCTCCTGTTACTTTCCTATTAGGGATTAGCAGTGTCTCTTCCAATTAAATAAAAAGCACTTGATTACATGGCGGGCAGGGGGTTACTGATGGACGGTCGCAAGTAAAAAGACTTCACTAAAAACTTTCTTTCTTCAAGCTAATGGCCAACACTAAACAAAAAGGACAAAACACTATTTTTTTAATGAGCTGCTTAAAAAATAATCGGCCTGTCTTCAGTATAAATATATTTTAGTTTTGCGTCATTGTTTTTAACGCTTGCCTTTACCTCGGAGATAAAAAGGTTCCTCCTTAATGAGCGCAGGCGTTTCCTCCAGTCAAGTCTTTACAATCCAACATAATGTTTTTATTATGTAGCCTTTCACTGTCCATCAGTGACTCGGTGTCCATCATGTTTTCTTGAACTATTTATCAATTTGGACGAGACATGGCTAATCCCCCATTAGGAAATAACGGGAGAAGAAGGGCAGTGGACACAGTAGTGTGTGACTCACGCGCCTAGAGCTCCGATGTGTCGGAGTCATTCAAGGTGAGCGACTATGGGTTCTCAATGCAAACAATCCAGGGCCCCCACAGTAAAAAACAAATTAATAATATAGATCAGTGTTTCTCAAACTGTGGTACATGTACAGTGCTTAACAAATGTATTACAGCAGCACCCAGTATAAGATTCCATAATTTAACAGTATTTGTGTTTCTATAATGGTTAAGGAAAAATAAATCTGGAGCTGGATCTGATGGACTGGCCAAGCCAAAGTCCAGACTGTTTTACCCCATTGAACAGATCTGGGATTTAGTGAAAATCAAAAATGGATCAGACCAAAGTCTCATCCAAAACAAGTCTCTGGGAACAGCTACAAACTATTTGGATAACAATAACAAGAGAGACTTTGCAAAACTACATAAAAACAATGGCAGCAAGAATGAAGCTGTTATCAGGGCCAAAGGAGCCATACTAAATATTGACATTTTAGGTTATCTTTTGTCAACTATATCAACTATTTTGTTATTCCAATTGATTATTTTCTGAATGAACAACAATGAAATTGTTAAGTTGAAGTTTTTGTTATTTATGTTATCATGACGGGGGATGTTAGACTTTATTCATTTTCATTTCTTTTATGCTCCAGTAATGTGTTTAAGTGTGTTTCTGGTTTAGTAAATGGTAAATGGTCACATTTATATAGCGCTTTTCTACCTTCTTTAGGTACTCAAAGCGCTTTACATCAAGGAACCACTCACCCATTCACACTCTCATTCATACACCAGTGTACGCAGACACTGGAGGCAAGGTGGGTGAAGTGTCTTGCTCAAGGACACAACGACAGTGTGCACCTGCGGGGATCGAACCACTAACCCTCCGATTACAAGACGACCCGCTCTACTACTCGCGCCACCGTCGCCCCGGTCGCCTATTTAGTCATAGTTTACACCCAGTCTAGAGATCATTTAGTCCAATCCAGGCTTACTTTCGACCCCAGATCTAGGCCTGGTGGCACTTAGAAGGGCCTTGTCTAGATTGTGCTCAAGTAACTATGAAATTTGGCAAATATTTACAACCATTATTTTAGCCTTTATCACAATGTTAATGCTTCATTGTGAAGGATTATTGTAGACTTTGTAGACAAATGACCAATGGGAGAAGTGAGAGGGGTCAAAGGAATCTCCCGCACACAAGCTCGACAGTGTGTTCCTTTGATCCAGATATACAAGCTTTACGCACGATTCCTCCTACGCACAGGTTGTAAGAAGTAGATGTGTGACGCACCTTCTCTTCACTTAGAAGTGAGAGGGGAGGAGTACACGGCCAGGCAAAAGTTTGGAAACACTTTTTATTTCTATACTATTTTCATTATAGATTCTCACTGAAGATATCAATTTATGAATGAACCCATGGAATCATGTTTTAAACAAAAAAGGTGAAATTGATTCTTCAAAATAGCCGCCTTTCGCTTTGATTACTGCTTTTCACACTTTTGACATTTTCTCACTGAGCTTCATGATGTAGTCATAGAAATGGTTTTCACTTCACAGACAGATGGAAACCATTTCAAGTCACTATGAAGCTCACTGAGAAAATGCCAAGAATAAAAGGGTGCAAATTTTGAAGAATATAAAATATAAACCATATTTTTGAGTCATTTCACCCTTTTGTGTAACTTTCCTACATAATTGCATGTGTTCATTCATAGTTCAATGCCTTCAATGAGAATCATACAATGTAAATACAATACATACATTTCCAAACTTTTGACTGGCACAAAATAGAAAACTACTTCATAATTTCACACACAATTGTATATACCAGTGTTTCCCAACCAGGGGTACGCGAGAGCTTAGAAGGGGGTACTTGGAATAATTTCTGATACAAAATGAGATCAAACCGAATTGTATTTTTGATTATTATGTTCAAAGAAAAGCTATTTAAAACATTTAACTGTAAAGAGTGAGAGTTTGAGAATATTTAGTAGCATTTTTCCTGATAAATAGGTTTTCTTTTTCTTTGTCATTCACTTTCTAACTAACCATCGAGGCAGGGGGTACTTGGAATATAAATAAAAGGCCCAAGGGGTACGTGAGACAAAAAAGGTTGGGAAGCACGGATATATAGTACCATACTTACACCCATAATTGCTGTTAAAGCATCATTTCATCAAATATTTGACAACCAGACCTAGATCCAGATCAAATTTGCAGATGGTTTTGAGAAGAACCCCCAATTATTCACGCACTACATACCACAAACCCAAAAAGGATACAATTTAAACTAGGTGAAAGAGTGCTTATTATTATACAGTATTGCCAGAATTCAATTAAATGCAGCAATAATTGGGACTAAAATTAAAACTAGAAATTATGAACATGCCTCTTTGATTGAATTCTCCATTTAATTAAAACAGGCTTGTACAATATTCTAATCTATTGATGCGAGCCGATCAGTGCATCGCATTTCAAGGTGATTCTTTGATGCCGCTTAAACAAAGGTGTGCTTTCGAAGTGTGTTTCATAAACGGCATAATAGAGGCAAATGTATTCAAATTCCCACAGAAGTGCCATGAATGCCAGACACACTTTGAAAAGTTCCTCTCATTCAACAGCCATCCAGGAACAATTTGTGCATTTTTGTCGCCGATCTCACTCGGGCGGATTGTGCGAGTCTCGGAGCGGGACACGGAGAGGGCGTTGGGATTCATTTACCGTGAAGAGCGCCGGCAGATTGTTGAGCTTTTCGATTTCTTTAGGCATTCCCATACTGTCCCACCGCACCAGGAAGTTCTCACTGCATGAATTTAAATGAGACCCACGGTTAGACATTACAAATGTGCAAGCATCAAGAAACATACAAAAGTGAAGGATTTTTTTTTTTGGAGTTGTTCTGCCCACTGCGGCCAGAAGACATACATTTGAATAGTTGCAATACAAAGTTGGAGCCGTGTCTGATTAAGTCAACAGAAAGGGCTTAGGGGAAAGAGTGTTGTTCAAGTTGTTCAAGACTAGGTCAGAAAGAACTGCAAAATTTGATAATAGTCAATAGAATATTGCGTTAACGATATATTATTGCAATATTTGACCCTTTCATTGTTTGTAAACATGCCGGGCTTAGCTGGAGGCGGAAAACTAGACCCCTATCTATTTCCATTGTAGATGATAAAACCTTATTTTATCCTCTCAAATGTCATTCCTCTTGTTCTTGCACCTTAAGCCACAACAGGACCACATTTTGTAGTTATAGTTTTACACTTGTAATCGCTAGTTTCAGTTTAATCTTATTTCTCTTGCTCACTTCCTGCCTCCAGCTGATGTCACTCATGATGTAAGCAGCGAAAGGGTCTATACACAGAATGCTGCTGTATTTATTGATCAGAAAATTGAGCCAAAACAAGATTTAAAGGTTACACTTTAGAATACGGCCCGGTAACAACTGGTAACTACTAGGTAATTACTAACTACTAGGTAATTACTAACTACTAGGTAATTACTAGGTAATTGCCCTAGTAAGGGGTTTAGGGTTAATTAGCTAAGACCTAGGGTTAGGGTCAGGGTCAGGTACCAGTAGTTACTGGGACATATTCTAAAGTGCTACCGATTTAAAACAAAACTACAAAATCAGGACCAAACCAAGGCTTAAAGAAATATAGGTCTCAGTCAGATGTAAGACCTCAGTGATATAGCATAATACAGTACATATTTGTTACTTATATATATGGATCTTGTGTCACCTAATATTGCCTAAAAACAACAATTTGGCAATATATTGTGTAGTCCAAGTTAGAATTATTCATTTCAATGTGGATTCAGATCAATGTAGACCGGTCTACCATGTCTCTATTTAAAATGTTGTTTCTGAAGAAATTATTATTTATTGGCATATAAAAGGTATAAAAGGTGCTCAAAAGTGAAGTATGTAGAGTATGTCTATTCCAGCTCCTTTGTAAACCGCATAATATACAAGGTTAAGAATCAGTGGTTTTTCAAGGACGGAAGATTTTGGGAGAAACTAATTCACACAGAAACATTTTCTTCAGACATTCTTGCGGTTTCTGCTGACACATTTTTTTTGTCAAGTGCAGCTCGCACAGGCTGTTTTCCTATCCTGGTATGCAGAAGCAGCAGTGCCTTAATGAAGCCTAAAAGAGTGGCCTTCCAGTGAGGACTGCTATTACAAATACACTAATGCTACTTTAACAGCAGCAGGACGTGACAGGAATGCATGCACTCATAATAATTACACTTAACTATGGTATAGTGTCTCGCTGTTATACTAAGGTAAACAGTGACAAAGATATTATTACCATCCATCATGGTGGCCGCTTGTTTGTGACCAGTTTTTTGTATTAATTGGTGAAGGAAATTTAGTGGAGGGAGATTTTTCCTCTGCATTAGACCCATGCCTTAATGCTGCTGGGACAACAACAGTGACCACCTGTGCCTCTTTTGGTTATGCTGCATATCGCATACAACTTACACTATTATGTGACTTAACGTTCGGATACTACAGTATTTCTGATCATATTTTGTAACCTATTACAATCCTATTACAATGTGTGTTTTTAGAGTTTAATATAAAATCAAATCCTTCTGTGTTAGTCCAATATTAAATTTGTCAAGTCTGTCCCTGCATGTCCGAGCACAATTATTTACTCAAAGGAGAAGCGACTCAGAGCGATGGGTGTGGTCTAACACACCCACATGATTGCATTTTGTCAACCAGTAACCAGCGCAAAAAGGAATTTACAGCTCAAGTTTATCGGCTGACACAAAACCAACTGTGGATGTGTTTCTGAAGTGTTTTGTTTGAAAGGAAGGGGGGAATTTTGCCGACTGGTGAAGCTTATGATCAAAAAGCGGGACATTAAGTCCAAATTATGAAGTACAACTAATTAAATTTCTTAGCACATCCTACAAGACGCTAGTGACTTTTTGATTGTAAGTTTATAAGACATATTTTATACATATTTTCCAGTCGTTTGCTGATTCAGTTATGGCTACATTTGTGTTCATCCAAAGTCTTGATAAAATGTAGAGACGATTGATGAATGTCAGAAAGGGTATCTGGAAAAAACGTCAAATTCATAAAGAGTCAAGAAGTTATGTCTGTGTAGGTTCTCAGTCATACAGGAGTTGTCCATCGTAGGCAAAGAGTCTTCATCTGTTCTTTGTAGTTGAAGTGTAGGACGTTCCGCTCTTTACCCAAAAAGCTTGGTCAGCAAATGAGTAGACTTGACACGCTCGTGGGTCCCTTAAGTAGAAGTCCCACCTCTCTTGGTTCTAAAGGTTGGAAAAACATCTGACCTATTCACACCTAATTACTGCTCATCTTCCTATTTACCCTTGGCTTTGTTCTAAGGCTGTTCACACTTGTCTATGGTCCTGCCCTGGCATTATCATCATCATCATCATCATCATCATCATCATTAGTATGAAGCTGGTCCAGTGGTTGGGTAGAGGTTAGTTCCTACTGGTTTCTTCTTAAGAAGCCCACACGCGTGTCAAGTCTACTCATTTGCTGACAAAGCTTTTTGGATGAAGAGCAAAACGTCCTACACTTCAACTACAGAGTACAGCTGAAGACTGAAGAATCTTTGTCAAGAAGTCATGGTAAATTAAAAAAAAAAAAGCTTTAGGGAACACCGGTTTATTTATTTTTACTGTACATACACGAAGAAAGAAATCCATACATGTGCATTTGATAGGATTATTTTTTAACAGTTTCACAGGGAATTGTAAAAGATAGACAGGCCCTTATTTTTTCTTGTTGACAAGTGCCGAGACCTTTAGTTTCACAGAGATGCATGAATCATTAATAAAACAAACTTCATCTTGTGTGTGAGACCGACCTGATGAACTCGGACTGGTCGGGGTCGTACAGGGACATGAGCAGCTCGGCGTCTTCTCCGATGTTGCACACAAAGTTCTTCAGGTTCATGAGGAGGCTGTAGGTGTGCACCGTGCTGAAGAGGGTCTGCCGCCTGGTCTCCAAGTTCTGTAGCCGCGTCTAGACAAAGCCAAACAAACCGTCAAAAGACCAATTTGAACTATAGCAGTGAAGCCAGAACTCAGTTACTTTATGGGTAATGTACAGGGTAGAGCGGGGTTTCCTAAAGAGGGGACTGGGGCCACCTAGGGGTCCTCAGAGGCACGGCAGGGGGGCCCTCACAGGTTGACTACACATCATTCATAGCAAAAATAAGTTTTATAATAACTTCATGTGTTTTATTATAATATTGATTTAACGCATACACCGCAAAAATTAATCTAAAAAGGTACATTTTCGTTAAAGATCATTTGACTTTTGAATAAGAAAATATATATATTTTTGCACTAAAAAATTGAGAAGGAAATGACATTTTACTGTAATCAAGTAAAAAAAATCTGCCAATGAAATAAGATGTTTGTTTTTTATCAGAATTTCTTAAATTAAGGTAAAATATTCTTAAATCTAGACGTCTAGAAATCTAGAAAAAAAAATTGATGAATCTATAAGAAACCATTAGATATTCTTTAATCAGAGTGATTTCATATTACTGGGGGCCTGTGGAATTGTTGGATTTATAAAGGGGGGCCTGGACCTGCTGGAGTTTGGGAAAAGCTGCTATTGTATTGGCATTAACTTGTGCATTATTTAACAGTGGAACTACTTGAGGACCTCAGAGCCTGAGCTACAATATACATTTTGAGTTTGCATATCCTTTTTACACTTCCATAACACAGGAACACTAAATAAGTAGCCAAAACAAAATAAAAGAATTTGGTAAAAATGAAACTCAAGTAGTGACTAACTAGGACTGAAATATGTTTTAGTTTAGCGGCAGTACTCTGACAGATAAAGTGAAAAGGAGGGAAAAATGTATAAAAACGTATTAAAATACAAATAAATGGTTTGGGGTTGTGGCCTTTGAATGCATTTTGCGTCTCACTGAGGTACTTACAGTTCCATTCAATTCAGACACATGTAATATCTTTTTCAGCAAATTGTGTCAAAAGAAGACTCCAAAAACACTCAATCAGAACCAAACCAAGGCCAGAAAATAAACAAAATCAGGAAAGTTATAACTAAAACTAGCCTGGTCTTACCATCCCCTCGTACTCATTTCGTACAGAGGGTCTGGCCCTACATAATTGATCTCCGTTTTCAGATGGGAGGAGTCAACTCCTTTTAAAGTTTGAAACGATTGGATCTGATTTTACCCACTCGCTAACCTGGCCTACAACACCCGCCTCCCCCGCTCGCTGAATGGTCCGACGCAATTCAACCGATGTTAACGCAGCCACTGAGATCAGACCCAGACGTACATGTAGGGAAAATGATAATTGACCGGAGTTTACGGATAAGGCCAGGCTAAACTAAAACTGAACTTCTGCACATTTATAAGCTCCATGCGTGTTTGGTTTTAGAGAGTGTTGGCCAAGAAAGAGAGAAAAGGACTTTGCACATCAAATCCTTAGGGCAGGTGCATAGGAGATGAGGGAGGAACCCAATGTTTATAGATTAAGAAATCCTGCACACTGCCCGACTTGCAAAGTATATTTATTTAGGACAAAAACAACATTTCGGCATTACGGCCTTCCTCAGGCAAATGCTGAGGGTTGGCAAAGAATGTAAAAATCTCAGACAGATGGAAGACTTAAGTGAATTTGTGATCTTTGTGGTGTCGTGGCTTCTTGCGATACATATATTGCATCACCTAATATTGCGATACGATATTTTTTTGCACAAAAGGTTAAAACTTAAGCTAGGAACTCTTAACCACAAGCCTAGGCAACCGTCAAACAAATGCAGAGTACACATTTACAGTATGGGCTTAACATAACATAACACATATGTTACTAACGGTCCTATTTATTCTCATGTACGGTCTGTGTAGTAACTCTACCTTCTCCTCTTGTATCCGGTCGTCCACACTGCGCGATGCCGTCTCATGCGCCCGAAACAAACTGACTGTACTGGTTTGATCTGGATCCAATGTGTTCCCAGCTTCGTCTCGCACCACCAAGTCCAAACCCAGGATCCTGCGCGGCACAATAAAGGAACAAAATGAACTTTTAAAAATAGTTTCCACAGACCAAAACTCAGCGCAATGACTCAAGCATTAAAAATTTAACAATGGTCTTTATGTCCCAGAGCAATCCATCGGAGACAAACAAACATTCATTCACCGGTTGCCGTAGTCTACTTTTGCAGTGACTTTCTTCTTGAGCTCCACAAGGTCGTCTTTGGGCAGCGTTCCGGACACTATCTGAGATCGATACTCTATGAGGCTGTAGGCCATCTGCTGAACATTCCTGAACAGCGTTGTCTTGTTGGCCTGTCCGATAAACAGAAACACACACTGCATTAAGCACACCTCATCGACCCGAACAGGTTCACGACAAGGGCCCTGTGCTAAAGAGACACTTGCACCGGTCCTGGATTGGACCTAATAAGAGGTTACTCACAACCTTAACAAATATAGTATTTTAAAAGGGCCATCCTCATTGACAGTTAAATCTTGACTAAAATATGGGACAACTGTAGGACCTATAACAAAAGACTCGAGACTGAAGCCTGTAGGTCATTGGTTCTCGTCCTCAGAGGCACTGCAGGGGGGCCTCCAAAGGTTGTTCACAAGTCACATCAAAAAATATTGAGTTTATAATGAACTTTATATGAATTTGGTTATATAGTATATATATATTCACTGGTTCCTTGTATTTTATATATAAAATTAAGAGAAAAGCATTGGAAAACCATAACATTTTCTTTTAAATTGAGTGAGTTCTTATCTTTGGGGGGCCCCAAAATATCATTGGGTGTTTAAGTGGGCTGCAACACTCAAGTTTGGCTGCTGTAGACGAAACAGGTAGTTCTCAAACTGTAGCAAGGATACCACCGGTGCAAGTAGTAGTCTTTATTTTGAATTACCGTATTTTCCGGACTATAAGTCACACTTTTTCTCATAGCAACTTATATATTAATTAATATGTTACCTTAACATATCGGACACCAATCCAGTTTGTTGTTTATGCTTTGTGTAGCTGTATAACCATCAGTGTGTTAAGTTAGCATACAATACACCTATTCAGCCTGTTGTGATCTATTCTATTGTTATTATTATAACTTGCCTTTCAAGATGAAATGTCTGCTCTTGGTCTCAAATTTTGTCAAATAAATTTCCCCAAAAAATGGGACTTGTATGTCCTTTTCTTCTTAGACCACAGCAATAGTGATGTAGACCACATGCCACTGTCTAGTTGCCAATTTCTGAATTAGCTTGATTGCCATGGTTTCCAGTTGCATTCGGCGGTTAGGGCAGCAGACAGTGGGACAAATTCCTGTTACAGCTGCCTAGTTTTGCATTAAAGCGCTGCTAATAATGTGAACGCCAGTAAAGAAAAGTAATATACAGCTCAAAAAACTGACCTCACATTAGAGCTTTGATGGTGAGCTAAGTTTTTGTGAGGAATATTCCTTTCCTTCTTCTGCCGTTCACATTATTAGCAGCTCAATAATGCAAAATCACGCAGCTGTAGCAGGAATTTGTCCCACCGATCGCTGTTCTAACTGCTGAATGCGACTGGAAACCGTGGCAACCAAGCTAATTCAGAAATTGGCAACTAGACAGTGGCATGTGGTCTACATCACAATAGCTGTGGTCTATGACTAGTGAGTGTATCCCAGTGACTCCTAAAACCAATAAACAAGTTGCATGCGTTAATTCATTTAGTGGTTTTATCATCATCTCCTTCGCACCAGCTGCTTGTTTGTAAATGTTCAAAATCCCTCTCCATATCTTCCACTAGATCTGTTTCTTCTCCGGAGCAGGATCGCAGTTCAAATTAAGCTCCCGGAGATCTACCTCGATAGAGAGTGAGCCCATTGTGTGGAACAGAAAATCCAGGGTTCACCCGAAAGCTACCCCACCTCCTCTGATCCCACTCCACAGCGCAGTGCTCTGGTGAAAAGCAGGTTACCTAAATACCAGAGAGGAGGGCTTAGAGCCATTTACTACGCAACCTTTTGAAGAAATTGTAGTTGAGTAATATTATTTTGGAGTAAATATTTTGGTTACTTTTCTCACTGTTAGTCTATGTATTGACATAGACCTCAGACACACTGCAGGGGGGGCTCCAAAAGGATGAATACACATCATTCACATTATAATAAGTTGAGTTTTAATGAACTTAATGTGTGATTGTTTAATTATAATAAGGATTTAGCCATTACACTGCAAAAACTGATCTAAAAATGAACATTTCTTGATAATTTCCCACTAATTTTAGCAGGTTAGTAAAATTATCTGATAAAGCAATACGTCTGTTTGCACTTAAAACTAAAAAATAACTTATTGCATCTAAAATAGGAATAAATTGATAAATAATAATAATAAATTGAAATATTTGGGTTTTTTTTTACTTGGCAAGTCAGAATTTCTCAAATGAAGGTAAAATATTTTTATATAAAGAAATATTAGCATGTTACGCATGTTATGTTTTTTGCAGTGTAATTACTAATATTTGCATTTTTTATGTAAATGTTTGCGAAATGAATGACGAAAACATTAAAGAGTGATGTCATAACACTGGGGGGGCCCCGTGGAATTGCTGGTTTGATATGGGGGGCCTCGACCTGCTGGAGTTTGGGAAGGACTGACATCGAGGATACAATTTTTTCAGGATATTTATTCCGCTGGTAAGTAATCCCTAGCACCCATCACGCTGTCTCTTCACTGAGCTTCAGATGGGAGTCTCCAAGCCAGGTCCATCCGACTGAAGGACACTGGGCTTTCACTGGGCTTGCCAGGAAGCTGAACTTTTTCCCCTCCTGCCTTGTCTCCCTTCTGCTTCCCCCCGGCATTCTCCAACCGTGGTCCACCACAACCCCCTAAAGGACACTGAACTCTGACCCTGCCCACATCTTTTTATGTACTGTGTGTATTTTGAGATTTTGCTCAATATATGCAAGCTCCGAGGGTTTGGGAGGAACAGGATTTCAATTCTCTGTATGTTTTGAAGGAAGAATTGGCAATAAAGCTACATTTATTCTTACTTGAGTACATATTTTAGTCTATTCACCCCTGCTAAATACAGACCTTTTGATAAGAAAGACCTACCACATAGAGCTTGTGCCATATCTGCGCCCATTCCCTGAGAGTGGCCCCCAGCTCCTGCACCAGAGGGAGGTCTGCCGGGATAATTATTTCCTGCTGGCTGACGTCCATAAAAAGAGAATAAGATATTAGAGCAGTGGCTCATCATTCACACTTGATGTCACATGATTTGGACAGAAGAACATTTGTATTGATGATAAATAGAGGGTACATTTTCTCTCCACAGCCAAAAAAGACATTACCGAATGTGATAATAGCAAGTGCAGCATGTTATTGACAGATGATGAGGCGGAGCAGCAAGCTAATGTTAAGTGAATTATAAATAATAGCTGTTTGTTGATGATGTCTCACATTGTCATTGATTTACTGTAATCTTTCATCTTTGGTGTTTTAAAAAGTTGTCGAAAATGTAGCATTTTTTTATTTGCATCGTAGTGTAAGAAAAAGTAAGCACATTCAGATTGTAATATAAAAGGTTGCGTTCTATGCTGCATGATGGCCATCTGTGCAAGGCTGTACATAAACGGCAACAATTTATTCTTCAATTTTCGATGTCAAATAGTTAGTTGTGGCCTAAACTCACTCAACTTTTCCAAATTATTCACAGGGATGAGGTGAAGCACTTTTCACCGCTTTCAGGGAGCAGCGGGTGATATCTAAATTATTAGCCACCGCCAGGCCCATTGTTTTTAGCTTTGATGCCATTTCAGAGTTTAAGTATCGCTCACAATGTGCTGCTGGATTCTATACGGCATAAAAGATTTCACTTTTCTTTGAGTAGATAAAAATAGCTTTTGTAAAAGGCACTAGATCTGATTTTTTTCTTAGTAGTGGAATGAAATGTGCTTTGTCCTCCTTTAGTATATTGTAAACTCGGGACATTTGTGGAAATACTGTGCATCTACAGTAAATATAAAGCATTTTTGTCAGGTGTTTATAGGTTACTTTTCTTGCATTTCTGTGACTCTAAAAAGTGACCCCACAAATTGTGATATGTGCTTATAAACACAAGTCACCATCAAAAAAAATGTGATGTTAGAAATGTGTGAGGAAAGTTAGCAATGTGTTTGGACCACAATTATCAATTTAATTTGCTCCCGCTTTCATTATTTGTAATTTAAAAAAAGGAAAAAAAAACTCCATTTTGACTGTTAACATAATTTTATTCTCTCAAGACAATTTGGCCAAGGTTGTCGTATGTAGTATTCAATACAGAAATAAAATAATTTGCTTATTATGGTACACTTATTTTAGTTTAATTCAAGTAGTCTAAAATACATAAACAAAAACAATGTGCTTAGTAAAAAAAAAGTTAATGTCATGCTCTATAGACCCTTTCGCTGCTTACATCATCAGTGACATCAGCTGGAGGCAGGAAGTGAGCAAGAGAAATAAGTTTACACTAAAACTAGCGATTACAAGTGTGAAACGACAACAACAAAATGTGGTCCTGTTGTAGCTTCAGGAGCAAGAACAAGAGGAATGACATTTGGGACAATAAAATAAAAAGTTTTATCTGATATTTACAACAACTGTTAGACATTTGTTTATCGTTACTATGACAACAGTAGCCTGGTCTTACCATCCCCTCGTACTCATTTCGTACAGAGGGTCTGGCCCTACACAATTGATCTCCGTTTTCAGGTGGGAGGAGTCAACTCCTTTTAAAGGTTGAAATGATTGGATCTGATTTTACCCAATCGCTAGCCTGGGCTTAGCTATACGTATTATCATTTCCTGCATATGCCTGACGTCACCTACAACACCCGCCTCCCCTGCTCACTGAATGGTCCGACGCAATTCAACCGATGTTAACGCAGCCACTGAGATCAGACCCAGACGTACATGTAGGGAAAATGATAATTGACCGGAGTTTACGGATGGCTAAGGCCAGGCTATGACAACAGCTACAATGGAAATAGACAGAAGCAACGAAAAAGGTTAACGCCCCCTTTTCGGTGACACCAAAGGCTCCGTCCATTGTGATTAATGTGGAAACATCAGCTGAGATCTTCACATTTACGTCTGAAAAGTAACAATTTATGCATTTTGTATATTTGTCTGATATAAGAGGTAAGCAAATCAAGAGGTTTTTTTTGCTGTAGAAGATTCACAGAGCAGACAGTTTTAAAGTGGGCTAAAGTTAGCAGGAAGTTAGCATGTTTGGACTTCAGTATAAAGTGTTTAGCCGTTCATTGTGGCTTCATTTTATCAAATCGGATCAAATTTAAATGCCCATATAACTTTGAGTAATTTTGCAGCTTCTTACGTGTCAACATTGCTTCGTTTTTGACCTATGAACGGCTAAACACTTTATACTGAAGTAGGAACATGCTAAATTCCTGCTAACTTTAGCCCACTTTAAAACATCAACTGTCCGCTCTATAAATCTTCTACAGCAAAAAAATGTCTTGATTTGCTTACCTCTTACATTAGACAAATATACAAAACACATAAATTGTTACTTTTCAGACGTAAATGTGAAGATCTC
>OMNZ01044276.1:0-36171 GCA_900303255.1 Lesueurigobius sanzi | reverse complement strand
GGACTCTGATCCTTGGCCAAAGAAGTGGGTCTCGGTCTGGTTTAAATGGACTCTGATTCGAATTATAAACGCTGGACACTTGGGTATTAGACCAGGGGTCAAACTCATTGGTTGTGGGCCGAAATTCCCCTACAATGGCGGGCCACGGGCCGCATATATTGTAAAGAGGAAAATACTATTGACAAAACATTTTTTCTATATATTAGTAATACTAATTAGCACTGTGATAATTCAGACCATTTGATTGATATTTTAAAATTGGTCAAAGCCCTACAGGACTGTAGCCTGATAAATAATAATAATGGCTTACACTTATATTACAAGCCTGTACCACCAGGGGGCTGTAAAACACTAAAAACAAAACTTTTACCAGTGACAGAACCCCTTCTGTTTTTGTAGCTTATATAATAGTGCAGTGTCAGTGCCCTCTGCTGGACAGGTGTGGAACCATTTTTAAATGTTGGCTGCCCCCTAGTGGCTGGAGTGAGCATTATGGTTATTTATTTACATCCATAACTCCTGAGAGGAATGGGCTAGAGACTTGCTTTTTCTTTTGACATGTTCAGAAAATGTGTGCTCTATAAGTTAAGGGCCAGGTGAAATCATCTCGCGGGCCGAGATGGAGAAAAAAAAAAAAAAAAAATCATCATAACCGATACTGACCGTGACCCCCATATCGGCCGATAATATCGGCCGGCCGATATATCGGTCGGGCCCTAAACTACCATTGGGTCTTATGTTCAACTGGGGAGGAACAGGGTTGACTTGATGTGGTACATGGAGCTCATGTGAAGACCTAGGCCCCCTATAATGATTTCATAATAAATGAAACAGCTGTCTATTAACTAATTATAATCCAAGCCAGTAACCAAAGTAAAAAAAAAAAAGTGGTGACTGAGAAATGTAATTTCGCTTGTTTTTGACCCACAGACCCGGACCCCTTGTTGAGCCCGATGGTGATCAGCTGGTTGGTGTCAGGCCTCACATTTGTTGTAGCCGTTGGCTTCATTATAATCGTCGCCAAAGTCCTGTGTAACAAACCGAAGCAGCCGTCTGAACTGGAGAGAGAGACTCGAACCTGTGAGTTTATGTCTATGTCTGTGTTGTGCATTGGTTGTAAAGGGGACATGTCATGCAAAGGCACCTCAATAGTTTATTCTTCAGGGATTAGCCTATCAATAAAAGTAAGTGTGTGAATTGCGCTCAGGGATAGCCTTTTTCTCACAGTGACGTGTTTTAAAGCTCTTGTGTACCGCACTATCTCTGGGTAGAAATGTATGCGCATTGCTGTTAATGTGACACCATTTTAAGACCAGTAATTATAATTAATGAATGGAATTTTTCGACCAAGCCGGTCAAAGTCACTGGCAGAAATAAAGTCTAACGGAGCCTCTGGTCCGCATGTCCCATTAATGAAATATTGGAGTTTTGTTTTTATTTTGGACTGCCTCAGATCCCCCTTTTATCTCTGGACACACTGAATTGGATCCTGAATGGCAGCCGATTTTCATTTATTGTACCCACGGCAGAACTCACTTTTCCAACTTTTTTTTACCTGGAATATTATTTCATATGATGAACCCATGTTTGAGTAGCCTAATCCTATTTCATTTATTATTATTATTTTCCACTGCGGAAGCGCTCTGATCTGGATGTCCTGGATTTTGTTGCGGAATGGGTAGACTCAGAAGAACATGGAATCATGTAGATCAATAGAATATATTCATGAACCATTTGAAGTGAATATTCTTGAGTTTTCCTCAAACGTTTGGAAGGTGTGAAATGGTATTGGGGTTGCAGCTGTATCCACTGGTAACAAAGAGGGCATGGCAATAGTAACCACTGCTGTTCTGAAATGTGTTTTGGCCTATCAAAACTGCATTTACTCCATCTGAATGTGTGTCTGAAATAATGAAGTAGACTACATTTCATTGTAGTCTACTTCACTTCTAGTGACGATACACAATGGTCCACTTTAACTCCATTTGTTTGGCTTAATGCTAACTTTAATTCACAGGTGTGGACAACACGTACGTTGCCTTGTCGATTAACAAGCTATGACCACGGATTGTAGTAAACCTAAGGTGGGTGTTTAAGCTTTTTGTCACAATAGCACCAACTGTTTGTGCAGGCTCTCAGTCGTCCAGGAAGTCTTCTTTGTAGTGTGACAGGCATTTTGCTTCCATCTACAGAAGCTTCTTATCTCTTGAGATCAGAAAATATGACAAGTAAACACTAGTTGGAGCCCCTATTAAAAATCGACTTTTTTGAGCTTTAAACCATGTTATAACGTTGTTTCATTGTCAAAATAATAACTGCAGTAGTATTTCACTTCAATCACACAGTTTATCAGAATTAATCCTGTTTGCGTTGGTCGTTTCATGTTGACTTCTTTTACGGTTCTGCAGCACTCTGTTTTGTACTTCCTGGGTACTATTACGTCGTCCCTTCAAGATGCTTCTGATATCACCAAGTAATTAAGAGTCCAGGGCCAATGTCATGTAGTTTGCCCAGGAGCAAAGTGTTACAGCCAGCCAATCAGGGCCCAGTTGTGCTAGATAGTCGGCTCGGGGCAAAAATTAAGTTTAGGAACAGGGAAATCTTTAAAGAGACTCAACGGAGGTTGTCCATTTTCATACTCGTTACTGCCACCTCTGGCCGTCCGCGTAACTGCAGTCTCCATGTTAAGCTGGTGAATGACTGCTGCCTCGGCCCGAACACGCAACTTTTGAGTGACGGTGCAGGCTTATAGTGGCAATTGAGTGGGATAGGTGTGGGCTCACAGTACAGCGCGGGACATTGCTGGAGCATGTAGGGGGTGGGAAATATATTTTTTTTTACATTTTAACTTCCGTAGAGTCCCTTTTAAGGTTAGGGCTAGGTTTAGGGTTAGGTATATTTTCAGACAAACCAACTCATAGATCTATCCAAAATTACAGCAGACCATTCCCTGTTCCAAAACTTAATTTTTGTCACAACATTTGACATTTTTCAAAGCAGACTGTCCCTCCCCTTATCTAGCAAAACTGACCCCTGATTGGCTGGCTGTAACATTGGTCCTGGGCAAACAACTTTGACATTGGTCCTGGACTCTTAATTACTTGGTGATATCAGATTGTCCATTGTTCAAACCCCCAACAATGAAACTAAAGTCACTAAGCCAATACTGGATCGGTTCTCAGCCCTTCTACGCTCATAGCATGGACACAGCCACTCTGCAGCGCTTCTAGCCACGTTGTTGAATCAAGGAGAGATTATTTTTATTAAATGATTCCCACTGCTGGCATTGAGGGGGTGCTCCAGGTCAAATCCTCACCCGCCCTGCCGCTACATTTAAAACCAACCATATATAACTTAATGTTGCTAGAGCGTGTGAGAAACTGCAGAGAATTTTCAGGCAACACAAAATCCCAGTGTACTTAAGACCAGTCAACACCTTAAGACAAAAATGAGTCCATCCTAAAACTAAAGCACCCAGTAAGAGAGTAATGTAGTGTATTCCATCCAGTGGCAGGAAAAGAGAGAAGCTTGTGTAGATCGCAAATGTTGGTGTTCAAATAGAAGTGTGTCCTTGTTGAATGCTCCTGTAATATTAAAAATGTTAGATTAAATTCACACTGTTTTTCAAATACTCTTTTGCTTGTGTTGTTAAAATCTCCAAAACGTTGTTTTAGCAGGGTACGTCCACCTGACTGAACTGGACACTTGCGGGACCAGTTCATTGCACATCTGAATGAGCCACTGAACACTTTGGGGCTGGACAATCTGTTCACAAAGTTCATATAAATCTTTCATGTGACAGGCTTAATTTTTTGTTCATTGCCACACAAATATACAGGGAAGTTTTCCATGTATGCTCCGGGAGAATGTGACTTGTTTGAGATTGTATAAATGCACTGTTATTTATTTAAGTGTCACTAACAGTTCCTTTAAACCTTGAGCTCTATAGAGATGAGTGGTCCTTAATGATCACACAAAATATCTACTATGCATTGTTTGTATTTTTTTTTTATTCTAGTGTTTAAAGTATGTATATAGAAACTGAATTAAAAAAAATAAAAACCATTAACACAAAGCTTTGCTCTGTCTTATCCTCCAATGTACAAGTGGAATAATGTTAATGATATCCTTTGAGGAATTGGTAGCGATATAATTAGTCAGGTTTACCCCCCCTCTCCTCATATAATTCTTGAGATACATATAAAACAAATGAAAACATTTCAATTCTAACTTAATTAGAGCAGGGTAAGACCTTCAGTAAATCACCTGAGTTTTGCAATAATTATCCATTGTCTCGTGTGTCTGGGTCCCTTATAAGCTGAAAATGGCTTTTACAGCTAATTTAAAACAAGACAATTCCACAACAATGCATCGTTATTGTTATATTTTGATTGATTTTAGTGAGAAATAAAACCGATTAAAGTCAAAAGACGTGGAGAACATTCTGTACATGCAAGTTTATTACTATTGTGCTAATTGGTGTAGTGCGTGGACCCATAACCCTAGGCTTAACACAATGTTCTATTGTATTCGCTCACAAGCTGTAGAAAAGTCAGATATATAATATGTAGGACTGTAAACACAACTGATGTGTGCCTTTTTTCATAGAAGATTAGACCATTTACAGTGAAGCAAAGCAAAAACGAGTGCAATTAACAAACGCCAGCTTCACGAATAGTTCAGTGGCTGGAACGCACACAATCAATATAAAATTATATAAAACCACACAATAAAATGAGACATTTCCAGGCGATTAAAGCATTTAGCGCACTATACCTTAATACTGAAAGCAAGTATGCATCAGGCATCAAAAATACAAATTGGATTTCCAACATGGTGTATCGAACAGCCCAAACCCTCTGAGTAAAAATACATTTAAAACGTCATTTAAAAAAGTCATAACCAATGACCTGAAACTACTCAATGCCTTTGATGGGCTCATTTGCCTCCATACTGGAAAATACAATGTAGAGAAGAATTAGCACCACGAGGAAGAACACAACTTGGCACCAAGGTGGGACCATACCAGAGGGTTTGGGTGCTGGAGGGGCAGGGGGGCTCTTAATGTCTCTGGACGTCACTGGTGTTGAGCTTAAGTAGGAGCTTCTGTAGGAGGTCGGGGTGCTGTAGTTGTATGGCCTGAAATCAGAGAGCAAAGCACTAAGCACAAAATGTGAAGAAAGGTTGATACACAGCAGCTTTAAGCATGGCCCCCATGGGTTTCTAAAGGGGAACATTAATAGGAAACACACAATCACAATCATATCCTTTTATTTTCAAAGTGTTTCAAGAGTTTTATTTGTTCCATTTTCACCCAAATGAATAGTTTTTGTTCAAACTACAAACTATAACCTAAAGTCTGTTATGAAAAGGATATTTGAGCTGGATAATAGTTTACGACATTTTTAGTTTTAAACATTGTCATATGCAGAGTAGACATCTAATAAAGACACAATCTGTTCTCACTGGAGAATATAAAACACTCGACATGGAAAACATGTAGGAACCCTGAAAAAGAACCTAGTAATTATTTATATAAATACATTTGTAAATATAATTAAAGAGATGACATACTTATTGACATAATCCACTCCGCCAAAATCCGGTGGGGATCTGGAATAGTTTGAGTATGATGCCCTGCAGAAAAACATAGTGGCTTTATGTTATTCCCATTTAATGTTAGCAATTCAATTATAACCAAAATCATTATGCAGCTCACTCATGTTGATATTCTCTTTCAGTCCTTTCTGGTCTTGATCTCATATAAGCTCCACTATATTAAAAAAAAATCACAAGCATACATTATGTCAGTGCCAATTACATCTTTAACATGTTTCCTAAAAAATAAAAATAATTTCCAAAAACGAACCTGTCTTCTGCGAGAATTCCTCTGACCTGAAATAACACACAAAATTATTTAACAAACAATTTTTAATTACATCTTAAAAGGTCCACAGATTATAGACACTTACCGGAGTTCTAGTCACGTATGTGACTTCCTCCTCTACTATAAAAGATAAAGAATGGAAATTAGCCTTTGGCCACAAGCACAATCCCAATAAAGGGCAATGTGGTGGCTGCGGAATAATACACTGGGTATTACACTTATGATGCTCAATTGTGTGGAATAGTTATATTGAGATTAATTTTCCATCAGTCCAAGCATTATAATGCGTATAATAGTGTTGTAATACTTCATGATTAAGCGTTGGTTCTCCAAATGGTAGCAGTAGTAGTAGGCTACTTAAATTGTATATTTGTACCCTCTTCTCTGTAGTATGTTTTGTCTGAAGGTTTCTTTGCTTTGGTCATGGCCTCTCGTAGTTTCTTCTCATACAGACTTCTGGTGGTGCCTAAACGGTGAGAAAGTGGTTTAATCAGAGTTGTACAAACTACAATAGCCAGTTTATGAGTCATCCTCCTAACTTTTGACTGGCTCTGACTTGAGCTGAACAACTCACCGACAATGGGCCCGTGTTTAATCCCATATTCGACCAGTAGTTCACGCAGTTCATCCGGTGACATTTCGCTAAGGTTAGCCATTTTATTTAAACTAATGTTTATTTTAAATTAATACAAAATAACGGGCTGTGTTCTGTCTGCCAAGATGTTTCTGGTGGTAAAACGAAAACATGTATGACTCTTCCCCTCGTGCTCGTTTGTGTTTCACGGAGTTAGCCGTTTATGTACAACACTTGAGAGAACACACACCAAAGGCTGAAGCACCGCCCCTGCGGGCCATGATGGTCATTAAAACATTCGCACTACTAGATTGGCTTCGTTCTTCTTCTATGCATGTTAGTGTTCAAACTACGGATTTGGTTTACAGACTGCCTCCTGGTGTTCAAAATATATTATGTCAAATTGTTTTGTTCAAAGCACAGTCTGTGGTTCAAATTCATTCACATTCATCATCTGAAGCATTTACCACAAAATTGACATCTGTTGTGTAAAATGAAGAAGGGTAAGTTTATATGTTAAGACAATGTGTTTGGAAGTATGGTAAAACTTGACCACCCACTGTGATGTGCAAAACATACCGTGAATGAAGATTGCAGGATTTCTAGTAGAAATACCTCTCAATAGTAGACTGAAGAACATTACCATAATAGATTTTTCACCCATAAACCAAAACACTTTTATAGTGAATGATCAAAACAATGCAACAAACATACATAAGCTTACAAAATAATCATTGTGAAATTTCTCTTTTATAAGACAAAAGCAGGCCACTCTTCTGCATCTGTGATCCACCACCAAAACATGACCAGTCCCACCACAACAGTTATGAAGAGGCTCAAAATCAACTTCAACACTGAGAGACACTGTGGAAACAGAGAAATGTAAGAAAAATGCAAGAGGAGTTAAATGTATTGCCTTCTTAAAATGTAGGATTCTCTGTAGACTTACTTTGTGGTTTCTGTTGCAGATTGGTTTGTTGATGCTCTCTGGATTTGTCATTTCAGGTGGATTTGGTGCATCTTTTTGAGTCTGGTCTTTGTCTTCCTCCTGTTCTGATGACGATAATAAATCCACTTCATCTGAACCCACGGATGGACAAGTCTCCAACTCAAAGGTTTGTTCAGGGTCCCGGTCTGAGTCCTTCTCTCCCTCATCGGAAGAACTGCTCAGTGACTCTCTCTCAATGCTACAAAGGTTAATCCACATGTTTAATTCACAAAGTCACCGTGGATAAACTACAATGACACAGATTATAACCTCGAGTCCACTCACCTGCTGCTGTCGGAGTCATAATGAATCACCTGGGACAGTGTCTCTGTACAAAATTGAACCTTTGTCTGTCTCTCTGAAACATGAAATGAAGTTACTAAAAAACACAAAAACATCAGAACAGAACGTATACTAGCTAGCTTTATTTACAGCAGGCATAATGTTTAGAAGAGAAACATTAATAGTAAATACAATGGCCCTGTTATTGATAGTCTGAAGCACAATTATCTTGTTTAGTTTGTTCTGATTTCATTTTAAGTGTAGCTTGATGACTCGTTTTTATACAATTATGCCCAGTTTGATCTTCTATTCAGTTCAGAATTCTCTTACAGCTTTGCACATACACCTTCATTTGCGAAATCATCCCTCTCAAAATCAACACATCTATAGCGGTATACACAGAACTCTCGACTCACCTTCTCTGTCGATGTCTCCATCTTCATCATAAAATCTGTAAAAGGCCTGGATCCTCTCCTGCTCCCGTCTCTTCTCCTCCTCTTCATCATCATCATCGTCCTCCATCTGCCCAATATCTGTCGCAGCATTCACATTTGGCTCATCATTAAAGAAGAAACTGTCATCCACTGACCCACGACTTAAGGACGCT
Organism: Lesueurigobius sanzi; assembly: GCA_900303255.1. Classification (NCBI taxonomy): domain Eukaryota; kingdom Metazoa; phylum Chordata; class Actinopteri; order Gobiiformes; family Gobiidae; genus Lesueurigobius; species Lesueurigobius sanzi. The sequence continues at coordinate 27,833 of OMNZ01044276.1, read as the reverse complement.
GGTGTCAGGACCTGTTCTTCATAATTCTTATATGGCATCCATCCATCTATAAATTCCAGTCTATGCTTGCAAGTGACATTGATGTCTGTATTATCTGCGTTTGTGTCATATTTTGTTGTTGAAAACACATCTTCTCTCCAACTTTGAAGCATGTCATTGTTTTCCGGTGGTAGCTTCGAACATAAATCTTGTTTTGTTGTTTCCAATAAACCCATCTCATGTTTGTTGGACAACTTACTGCCTCCTTCAGTGTTCTTCTCTCCAATGCGATCTATCATAGGTTCATTGTTTAAAAAGCTGTCTTCTTGAGTCTGTACTTCCTCTATGCCTTTTGGACTTGTCACCGTGGAATCAAAGTGCGATTCAAAGTCACTTTCGTGGGCGTTACTTGTATCGTTGACATATTCGTTTGAGGAAAAGTCCGATGGATACTCTGCAAAGCTCTCTCCGGCCTCTTGATGCTCATCTCCTGAGAAATCCTCCATCTTGTCCACTTCATCAGTCGAATCTTCTATTCCGTCATACGAGATTTCTGGATACTCCAAAGTATATTGGACTTGGAAGAACATAGTTTTTGTTGATTCGGTTTCATCCTCCTCCTCACTCGTACCATCTTGCATCATCAAATCACCTTCATTTCTCCGGATACTCTCAAAATAGCTCTTGTCATCTATCTCTCCCTCTTCCTGGTTGCTACTCTGATCCCTGTCCTTTTGGCCCAGATCTTGTCCCATTGCAAAGACCTGCTGATTGTCGTTGCCACTGCGAACGGCCTCAGTGAAATCCCCAGCTTTCTGCTCAATTTTGCCGTCATCTTCTTCACTCTCCTCTGAGCTTGTACAATCCTCTGGTCTCACACTGACCTCGACCTCGAGGCTATTTTTAGCCTGCAACTTTTCCTGGTCATCCTTAAATGGGTCTGTAGAAGGAGTTTCCAGGATTTGTGCAATTTCTTCTTCTTCCACAATATACTGGTTTGGATTTTGGTCGATGTTGTCTTGTGTGCAATGAATCTCGTATGTAAAATCCTCAAGTATCTCATCACTTTCTACTTCATTCTCCTCGCACTCCTCCTCTGAGTAACACTCCTGGCTATTATTTTTAGCATCCAAAATCTCTTGTTCGTCATGATGAACTGATGTAGCAGCAGTTTCCAACAAAGGAGAGATGTCTTCCTGCTCTACATTGTTGCCGTCGTCGCTGCTGCCGTGGCTTAAAATAGTCCCATCGTCTTTGAAACCTAAACTCTCAAAATCCAGCTCTTCATCTTCGTCGAATGAAGGAACTGCGGTTTCTGAAAATATACACGCATTTAGAAACACATTTCACAATAATTGCCAACAACAAGCTTAACATTTGCACTGCATTAAATTAAATTAAATCAAAATCTGTTAACTTGTCTGCTAGAATAACGGTGAAAATAAAATCATGAAATACACAGCAACATTTGAATATTGATTGTTAACATGGAATGAGGACTATGTGCAGGTAGGGTTCTTACCTGAAAATGCATCGAGGCTTTTTTCCATCTTGAAAACTCAATAAATAGATGGAAACGAAATATGCTGGAACCAACATCACCCTCACTCCAACACTGTGTCTCTGAAAGGAAGAGAAACCGCTGTCAGAGTTGCTTCAAACTATTTCCTGTCGAACAAATGTTGCACTAGATAAAAGTTACTGCACTTATGAACTGACTATGTAGTAATATAATATTTGTTGTATCATGTAAAGCTGAGGCCAATAGAGCAACGATTTGACAAGACGCTGCGGAAAATATATAGATTATGTAAAGTTACAAAACAGTTTTATGTTGCTTTAAAAATTGTAAGTCTGAAATGTTTGTCGCTTTGATGTGGTTTTAGTTTCAGACACACCACCTGCTCAAACCTTTGACACTCTTGATGCACGCAGTTAAATTAGTAAATTCAAAAGTTTCCCTGTATTGTAAATAAAAAAATAGCAAAAGTAAAAATACTTATTTTATGTACTATATATACACTAAAATCTAATTTTACACCATATCTGCATTTGATCCATCTTCCAAACAGTGCCTCGGGCCGACGTTTCAGGAGTGGACGACAGTGTAGAACCCATCTTCAGATCTTGAGCCAGGATCAGGATTACGTAACTGGAGGATTATCTTATTTTGCATATACTATTGGGGAGACTGGAGCGAGAGGAACGCTACACAGACACAGGGAAAACACGCAAACTCCACACAGAAAAGCCTCACCTGGCCCCGAGACGCGAACCTGGGACATTCATGGCAGAGTCGCTGCATGTTGAGTGTTTGTCTCATTTGCCCCTAACAGGCCCCTATTCCAGGGGCGTCAAACTCATTTTAGGTCATGGGCCGAAATTCACCTACCACTGCGGGCCACATATACTGTAAACAGGAAATACTATGGGGAAATCATTTTTCAATAAATTAATAATAATAATGAGTACACAACTGTATATTGGTGCGTATTTGACCTTTTACTGACCCAGTGGCTGTATGGGTGGTTAACATGGTGCCTTTGCTTTCATTCAGCGGCCTCCTGGATCAATTGTTTTTTAGGGTTTCTGGTAGGTTTGGATAGATGGAATGTACCATTGATTCCTTCAGCAGAGAAAACTTATCAAACATAAACTCTAAAAAATATATATCCTGGAGCATCAGAGGCCATCCACAGTACTGTAAAGCCACCCATACAGCCACTATACCACTAAAAGGTCCAATATCAAGTTTTTTTTCCCCACATAAAATGCTCCTTTAGCATTAACCTTAAACTTATTCAAACCAGTTGACACATGTTGTGTGTACTGTGATTTTTTATTTAGATAAAATGATCATAATATTATTAATAAATAGCATTTTACATAATAATACAGTTAAAATAAATATAAAAGTGCATGTAAAGCTGTTTATCTGGTGCTTCAGAGCTCGTGGCGAAGCAGGTAGCGATGGTTGGGCTTCAGCTCCACCTCCACAGGGAAATGGTCACTCACTTCAAGAGCCTACGGAAAAATTAACGACTATTACAACACTGGATTCTTTAAAGCTGAACGACCGATGTGAACTATTGTAATTGTACCTCTTCCTCAGTGAGATGGAAGTTCTCCTTGAAGTTGAACGGTTGGGCTGATCCTGAAACAATGCTAGAGATCATTTCTCGACCGTGGACAATGATCCTGGATGAAAAAAACAACACCGTAAAATTGACGATACCATCTCTCTGTTTTGGGCAGTGAAGATGGCATCAAAAGATTTTTCCTGTAGATTTTTCCAGTAGGCTATTCCACTGTAACCCAGAAATGAGTAACATCTTTAAATATGTAAATTTTCCCTTGATTTGAGACACTAATTTGAAGGAAGTTTTTTACAGTTAAATTAAGAAAAAAAGAAAAATGGAATTCATCACACTCAAAATTTGATAAAACAAAGTCGAATTTTACTTGAAATAAGATTGTTCTTGATGTTTTTTTCTTTTTTTCTTAAAGGAGATCATGCCAAATCGACTTTTTTGAGCTTTTTACCATGTTATAAAGTTGTTCCCTTGTCAAAAACCGACCTGGAGCAGTATTTCACTGTATTTCTGTTTGCGTTGGTCCGTTCATGTTGACTTCTGCAACTCTTCGTTTTCTACTTCCTGGTACAATTACATAATCAAACTGTCCTGCACAATTTTAAAGCCAATAATAACCCAATACTGGATCAGTTCTGAGCCGTTCTGTCTCATAGTGTGGACATAGCAACTCTGACGTGCTACTAGCCACATGTTTAACTCAAAGCTAATTGTTTATTTTTACCATGTGATTCCCAGTCTTGACTGTAGGGGGCTTATGAACATCGTATAATCTTCTCAGAGGCATTATTTGAATTTATAAAATGTAAAATATCAATGTACAGTCATCCTAATGAAATATCTAAAGCCTGTTTTTTAAGATGCATGATATGTCCACTTTAATTTAAGAGTAAAAAAACATACCCAACTAGCTACGGTGCTCAAATTAAGAGCAAATTTACCTACTTCCAAGACAATTTTACGTATTTCTCGGTTACTTTTTGCAGTGTATTTGTCAGTAACAGCGTAGTAACAAATGAATCATGAAAGAGACTGACCGGTCATAGGCACAGTGTGTCTTCTCCCTCACTGTTGTGTCCTGGTCGTCTCCGATGAGCCACTGAAACCTGGGGTCTCCCCTCAGCCTCACGCTCCTCCAGCCCTTCTGTGTGACGTAGTGACAGGCAGCGTTCAAGTCGCCCAAAATCATCACATTCTGAAGCACAGATGTGGAAAATATTCATAATAATTCTATCAATCAATCGATTGTTTTCTCACTAAAGTGTCTGGACTTACTTCTGTTTTCCATTTTGTGTAAATGCCTTTGAACACGGTGTACAGCTCATCCATCTCCTTCATGGCATTTTTGGGGCAGGTGTGTTGGCCGATCAGAACCAAGTCTTTTATCACTGATGAAATGTTGCAGAAAAATTGTTCCATTGATTATTGTATGATTATTTTAAGTTTGTCCATTTCTCACTGACTCTATTGTAAACATAGCCTAAATATTTTCACTACCCCGTGGTACAGTGTACATGGCAATACGAATTTGATGTTTCATATCCAAAGAGCTGTATTTTAGTACAATATTTTGCCATTTCAAACAATATTATACCTTTTTCAACATTTACAGTATATTAATTCATGTATCGTAGGCAAAAAATCTTCAGTCTTCATCTGTACTCTGTAGTTAGACATTTCAGTCTTAGTCCAAAGATCATCATCAGCTTAATAACGACTTGAGCACGCTTGAGGAACAGTTTCGTACACAGGGCCATCGGGAAGCTGAACTCCCTCCCCTCCCTCCCTCCCCTCTTTCCCCTCCCCCCGCTCCACAATCAAGGATGAGAGAAACATAATTTCGAACCATTCACATGGTTTGACAAATAAAAAAATCTTGAATCTTGTGGGTCTCTTAAGAGTAAACCAGAAGGAGGAGTTAACCTCTAAGTCCCTCCTCTCTTGGTGCTAAAGGTAGGAAAACATCTTAGCCTATTCATACTAAATATGGCTCGTCTGTATTGTCTCACCCTGGGCTAAGTTCTAAGGCTGTTGACACTTCCCCCAGTAGTCTGGGCTCATTAGCATCACAGTGGAGATGCCTACAATGGACAACTCCTGTACGACTGAGAACCTACACAGATGGATTAATTCATGTAGTTTGGGCTCTTGAGGCCTTATCTTACATGTTGTTGGTGAGTGAAATCGGACGATGAAGGGCTCTCTGGAGAACACGTCGGTCTCGTTGGTCCCGTCCCGTTCCAGTTTGGGATACTGATACTTGTCTTTGAGCTTCAGAACATTGTCCCTTTACAGAAAAGCCAGCTTTAGTGTTGTACATTGGGGCCTGTTTGAGTTAGCACTGCTGTAGAGTATATGGCTGAACTGGTGTGTTACCTGTAAATGTAGACATACTGCTCCTTGTAAGTCTTCCTCCCGAGACGCTCACTTTGTAAATATGAGTACGAGTTTGACTTGTCGTATCTACAGAACCAAAACATTAACTGGCTTAGAGTTAAAACATGGCAGAATAATATATGGTATGAAAAGGTATTGTCCTGTACCTGTTCAGACTATTGACCAGAGATTGTATTGCTTCTCCTTTTGAGTCTCTGACCTCCTGAATCAGGCACAAGTCACACCGAGAGAGGACCTTTAAACAAAAAATGTCATTATTTTACACTGTCATGTGGGTATTATTTTGTTGCAGTAAAACAAATTTAGACTAATGTGTTGACATTACAGGTAGCACTTTACTTTACAGTACGGTAATATACTGTATATATACAGTTGTGCTCAAAAGTTTACATGCCCTTTTAAGTTTATATACTACCCTTTTGGCCATTTTTCATAGAATATGAATGATGAAACAAGAATCTTTTTTTCACTCATGGTTAGTGGTTGTGCGAAGCCATTTATTGACAAAGAACTGAGTTTACTCTTTTAAAATCATAATGAAACAGAAACTACTCAAATGTCCCTGATCTAACCTTTACATGACCTTCGACAAATTGTTCAGGAGCAAAGAAAAACTCACTTTAGCTGAAACACTGGACTCCCTGACAAAATTGGACTCTCTGGAAAAACACTTGGCTAGTTTCTAGTGGAAAAGCGTAAACAAACAGGTTTTTTGACTCACTAACCATGAGTGAAATAAAGGTTTTTGTGTTATCATTCATATTCTATGAAATGCATAAGTTTATATACACAGCCAGAATAAACTTTTGAGCACGACTGTATATACTGTATATATACATACATTCGTATATAAGCTTAAGTTTGGTTTTACTAAGTTCTCTCTGTAATGGACAGATCCTGTCACTGATACTGTTTTCAGTTTGATACTGTAATACAATTATTGTTGGGAGGGTTTTGTTGCCCCACATCAGCCTAAACCCTTTCGGTCACAGTTTTGTATAATGGCGTTGGCTTATTTACCTTTGTATCTTTTCCCTTTTTTGTGGAATGAATTTGTTTGACCGAATAAACTAAACTCAAACTAAACTTCTGTTTTCCATGAGCTTAGTATCATGTCATAATGATTACTGTGCTGTAGAGTAAAATGCAACTCATCTTTGATATAAAAAATGGTGAATGTTGAATGAAAAAAGTATAGGCTACTAATCCTGTTACTGTCATCGTTGTCATCTATACTTCCCTTTCTGAGTGTGTAGTGCTGTGATCTTGATCTCTTTGAGTGTCTCTGACCTACCTTGAGCAAGATGCTCATGACCTTCTTGTTGTGTGCCTTGGCCTCTCCGAAGCTCTGCACGTTGAAGGCACATATTTTGAAGCTGTGTGCAGCATTAAACACACACAGCCCCGACACCAGCAGCAGCAGCAGTGTCCTCATCTCGCATCTCGATCTGCCAAAGTCTAAAACTGTTTAGCAAGTCCCAATGAGTGGTGAAATGTGTGACAGGAAGCTCTGTACTAACCCGGTCTGTGCTCTTTTCGCTTGAATTTGACCCACAGACCGTCGCTGTAGAATTGAGGATACATCTCTTTGAATAGTTGTGGCAATTTCAGGGAAAGTCCAGGTAAATTTTGGCTATGTGCTGGATGTGCTGATGCAGAGCTCAGGGACAATAGAGCTGCATCTGGAAACACGAGGACAATGGACAATGGAGAGAGTAACGCTTGAAAAGAGAACATTTTATTCTCTGCTTTGTATATATGCTTATATATAATGTACTATAAATGCTTACATTTATATTATAACATGGTTCTGTGTGTGCCATCTGCGTATTGTTTTTAATGTTAAATCTTATTGAGCTGTCACTTGTCCAGGTCGCCATTGTAAATGAGAATTGGCTCTCAATGGTACTTTTAATAAACAGGGCAGCTCCAGGTGTGAATAATGTGAATAATGCAATTATCGCTGGCCAAAGAATAAAAACTGGTGTAATTATATAATATGTATTATATATGTAATGATAATAAACATGACCTAAAATAATAATGAAAATAATAAAGTTGGTTTGAGCAAATGGATATAGTTGGACAGTTTGTGGAATGTAGGTTATAAAGTTCCAATGTTTGCTATATTAGTTGGATTAAGTCATTTTTATAAAAGAGTGGGCATTGGTCCAGTCAGTCTCGATGTCTGAAAATGAAGTGACTAAACCAGGATAAAAATCAGGCCTAACTAACTAAAGAATATGGACAAAAATATATTGATGTAATGTTTTTTTTTGTTAAAATTTGTGATTTAAGACCTACCCTGAAAAAGGAAACAATGAGGAAGTAATATTTTAAAAATGTTTCAACAGATATTACACACTGATGTAAGATAATGTGTCCCAAACATTAGCAGCAGTAAAGCTGTGTGTAGCTGTGATGTTTTTATTCTGGAAATCTACGTTGGTTTAGTTGCATAAAAGAAAACGAGTCAAAAGAATGATTCTGTTGTGATTTCTTTCTGTGCTCTTCAGGTTCTATAACAACTGTAGCATTCCATCCTCAGTACAATAAAACAGAAAACAATAATACAGAAAATAAGAATTAATATTTAAATTTATTAGAAAAAAATACAGTACATTACAACAGCATCACTTTGCTCCACGTGCTCAACTAAATTCATATTTGTAATAAAAAATAAACATAAAAAACTAAACACTTGTGGATCATACAGGTCTGAAGCAGCCTGAGTGTCGCGGGGACGACATTTTGAGGAGATAGTCCTCTATCCGAGTGTGGAAGTCGGAGTAGAAGTCCCGCAGCTGCTCTCTGAACGGAGGGTACCATATCCACAGCATAGCGCCCCCTGCAGCCAGAGCCAAGAGGACCATGAGGGACAGGCCCAGCCACCAGCACCCACTCGCCTGGACACAAGAGAGGGACAGATATCAGGTGAGACTGGTTCGGCTGGTTGTTTGACATGAAGGGGCATATGAAGGGCGCAACTGCTGGGTTAGGAGCGGCTGTGGTTCAGTTGGTCGAGCGTTTGCCACTGATCCAAAGGTCTGCAGTTTGATCCCAGCCCCCGTCTGAGTGAGTCGTTCATGAAGTGCGAAGTTGAGTCATGATGGATTATTGTGGTAGTACAGTACTATTAAGTATTGCTTATTAGGGTTGGGCGGTATGAGCAAAATCTTATATCACGGTATGAGTAATTTCATTCACTCTCCTCCTCCACCATGATTGTTATTACTCCGGTAAAGCTGTGTCTTCTTCGTCGTGCTCATTCAACCACACATGCAGTCTGCTACAGTGCCTGCAGAGCCCCGTGTGTCGAGGCAGTGTAACTACAGTGACTCAGAGAGATGCCACAGACATCTGCTCTTTCTCCGGTATAAACGGTATTGAAAAATCTCTACCGGTACACACTTTTATACCGTCACACGGTATAGTACCGTTATATCGCCCAACCCTATTGCTTATAATGTAATCTGAAGATTTTGTGTTGTGGTTGGATAAATATAATTTGATTATGGACCTTGCCACCAATGTACAGACTATTTTCACTAGCCCAGCCAGCCAGACAACTCGCCTTTCCAATACAGGTTATGCGTGTCATGTCATAACATTGTAACAGCAGCAAAATGAGTGGCCAGTTTGAATTGTTGTTGTTTGCAATGTTCAATTAATCAATTTAATTTTGTAAAGCCTGGTATCACAAACACAAGGTATCAAATCAATGTTGAAGTTTCTATTTAGATATAAAATGTGCATTACCTCCTATCTTTACAAAGACGTGCAGTCTGGACCAAACAGAGAAAACAGAAACAAATGGTCCGTCCAATATGGACCAAAACAATTGGCACATAAATTGGAAATTGACATCTGACAAATCAGAAGGTCAACTACTAAACTATTTCATTACCGGTGAGAAAACTTGTGAAGACTCAAATTTGTATCTGTGATTGGAGCGAAAAAAAGCTTAGCAGTTTTGGGATTGGCTGTGGGCAAAGACTCTCCTGCTTTTGAACAGTGAGGGTGCAGCACTTGGGGTGGGTCAACCCCGGGCCCCCTTCCAGATATCATCTGTTTGTTGCTCATATTTATATTAGTCATGCCGATATACAAAACACAGACAGATACAGAAATATATGCGCGAGTTCTCTCATAGTAAACACACACAAACCCTGTACTGACCGTTGTCCTGGGCCGGTGAGTGGTCAGCCTGAGCTGCTCTCTGCACTGGGACAGACGGCTCTGTGTGGACTGACACTCCTGCTCCATGGCACTCAGCTCTGTCTGCAGCTCTTCACACTGCAACAAGCAAACAACACAACACGCTGTTTTAGTTACAGCACTGTAAAGTCATTAGTCAGGGGACAATTAAGATTCAGTTTTGGCATTGTTCTTTTGAGACTAAGCAAGAATAAGATTTATGTTGCTTAAAGATGCACTGCGTACCCTATATTTATATGTGAAAATACATATTTTAGAGCATATTTGACCTTTTAGTGACCCACTGGCTGTGTGTGTGCAGCATGGCACCTTTACTTTCCTTCATTGTAGCCTCTATGACGCTCCAGGATCAATTCATTTGTGTGTGACTTATTTTGATCATTCTTGATGTCTGATATTGATTTGTTTTTGTCCATACCGACCTCTGAGACGATTCCTGTTGTGATATTGGGCCTTACAAATATAAATTGATTGATTGATTGAATTGTTTTAGAGTTTCTGGTACGAATCTCTAAAAAAAATTATCGGATCAATCAGAGCCTCTATGATGGCTCCAATTGATCACATATTAGTGTGTGTTAGGTCAAATACACACTAATATATTTTTTTAAAGTTACATAATGTCCCTTTAACACATCCCATAGTACTTATTTACTAGTCAGTTAAACTATGTGTGTATGTTTGTAATACAGGCCTTATTCTACAATATAAAAAGGTTAGGTTATCCACAAAATCAAGCACTGGTCAGACACGTTTGGGCAGCATGGTTATGGAAACACCGTTTATCCAAATGCATATTTTTTTAAGTATTGTGATTGCAAATAGATATGCAGTTTATTCTTTAAACCCAAGTCAACTGTTACTTGGTTTTGGCGTGTTTTGTGTCCCATGAATTGTCCAGTGTGTTGTAAAAGGCTTAAACGTCCCCTGGTCACCTCTTTCTCTTTAAGTTGAAGCTTCTCTAAAGTTTGCTGTAGCTGTTCCTCGACCTCCAGTGCCCTCTTTGTTTTTGGACTCTGCTCCGTTTCTTCTGACGTCAAAACTTGCTGCACCAGGAGTTCTTCAATTTCACCGCTGCCATCTGTAAAATGTGCAAATTAAAAACACAAGCCTGAGGCAGAAACATTGTGATTAAACTCAATACAGTTGTTAAAGTGTGTTAAAGCGACTAAAGCTCCATGTTGACATGAAAATGAAGTTTAATTCATTCAATTTCACTTAATCGTCTTGAACTTCTTCTACTTAGGTCATCTTTATTTTGAAAGTCCACATTTTCACGTTATTTAATGTTTTGCCTGTACTATTGCATCAACACTAAAACATGAATCTAGTGGTGGTCCAAGTACTTCATTTCATTACTGTTTCTTCTATAGCAGACAATAAGAGGGATATGAGATATTATTGTCTGATATAGAAGAAACATAAACAGTAAAATAACTAGAAGACAAGATGAACACCATTCAGAAACTTCATTTCATTAGTTGAGTAAAAGTACAGATCCTACTGGCCAAATATTACTCCAATGAAAGTGAAGGCTGCTCAGTGAAAAATGTACTTACGTTAAAGTACTGAAGTATTTGCTTTATAGGGTACTTAAGTATTGGGAGTAAAAAAGTCCATTTTGTTTTAAATTAGTGTTGTGAATCATAACTTTGCAGCTTCAAAAACATGAAACCTATGAATATACAACACTTCTGAAGATGTATTTGAGTCTTTTCCTCTTCAGTTCATTCTAGTTTAACTTGTGCAGATATAAATGACCAAAGAATAGAAAAACAACTCATATATTGATACAAAATCAGCCAATTGGACTCGTTCTCAATGTTGACGACAGTAGCCACCTTCCTTTACGGAGTGGACATGATAATGATATTAAATCAGAGAAAAACATATGACGCAACCTTGTCTGCACACGGTAAGTAACGAGTAACGAGAGCTGTTCTTACAAAATAGTGGAGTATTATATTTATTTGTCAAATGTAGTGGAGTAAATGTAATATGTTGTCAAAAAAATGCTACTCAAGTAAAGCACAGATCCTCAAAAACTCTAATTAAGTGCAGTCCCCAAGTAAATTTACTTTGTTACTGACCACATAAATCACACTTTTACAGTCAGTACACAAGTAGACATTTTACCAAGTACTTTTTAATCCTACTTGAGCAATTACTGTATTTTTTACTTAATTTACTTTAGTGTGTATACTGTATTTTGCCTCCTCTACCCACCTTTGCTGAACCCACGGGAGAACGCCGTAGACACTGACCTCTTAATTGTTGTATTTCCTCTCTGAGTGCGTCACCGTCTTCTTCTAACAGACGTATGTTGTACTGCAGCTCCTGGTTGTGCTGCGTTAGTGAGACGAGCTCCTCCGTCAGCGCTCCCTCTCCCACTCGGGACAGCTGCAGGCCAAAACACACACACACACACTCTCACACACACATGCTGCAGACCCCTTTTGGACCAAATCTCCCACCGTCCACCCTCGTACCTCTAGTTGGTGGAGCAGTTGTTGCAGCTGGTCATTGCTCTGGTCCTGTTTCAGTCTGAGCCGCCCGGAGTCGACTTTGAGTTCTTCATAGAGACTGTGCCACCGCTGAGCCTCGGCCTGCGCTGCGGCCAGAGCTCCCTGTGGGACCGCAATGGGTAGAGAGTGTCGGGTCAAAGAAAGCACCTCACCAGAGATTTAAAAGGCTTTGAAATACGTTTATCTCGTTTCTCCTTGCCGCTGTCAGAGTCTAAGGATGACGATGACCTCGGCTTGTTGGTCTGGATATTACATTTGTTTGGCATTATATTTTACATTGTATTTGCTCCTTATTCCACTGTTTTGTTGTCTGATTGATTGATTTTACGAATCCAGTCAAAACAATTCTACAAATAACATATTATGCTGAGGTATTCATAATTAATCAGTTAAGCGGCATCATAGGCTTGATAGATTTAAAGAAACAGTATCATTTAATTGTCATGGTTTATATGAGAAAGAATATAAAGTACCATCTGAGATCTAACAGAGATCTATACCTTATTTTTTGTTCACTTTTTTGCTTTCACAGTAAAATTTAAATTGTTAGTTGTGTACCAACTCATTCCTAACTTTCCTCAATCATTTGTAAAATCCCAGTTCATCATTCAGAGTTGCTGTCACAGAATGATGCTAAAAGGCTTTATAATTAAATGCACAGTATTTTTTCCACAAATATCTGAGTTTACAATGCAATGAAGGAAGATTAAAGACATTTTGTTCCAAAACTAGAAGAAAATCCAGTATAAGGCCTTAACAGGTGCATTATGGAACTTTTTATGCAAGAAAAAAAATATATATATCAGTGTGTATTTGACCGTTTAGTGACTCAGTGGTTGCGTGGGTGGTTAGCATGGCGCCTTTACTATCCATCACAGCGGCCTGAAGCTCCAGGATTAAAGAGAGCCTGACAGGGTGTGCCAGAGGCTTTCTCCCACACCCAAAATTTCAACTAAAGGGGCGTGGGGGTGACGTGTGGGCGGAGTCTGGGCTGGCGCAACAACAGGAAGTAATTATGAAGTACACTAAATTAACACTCAATGCAACTAATGCTAACAGATGGGCTATGCTAAATGCAACACTAACAACTAAAGCTAAAACCACACTATTGAACAACTAAAGGTGCCCACACACTACAGGATTTTAAATCTTTTGAGACAAAAAATCTGTGCACAGACCACACACACTTAAGGACAGACATGAGGACACACATAGACACACATGAGGAGTCCCACCACAGATCATGGCATGAAAGAAAGTTGCCACGCCTCCTCTAAAAGCAGAGTCATTTACACTAAATAGTTATGTATACAACAAAAATCTCTGCTAAATATTCTAACTAAATGCTGTGCTTATAAATCGAAAACCTGAAAATAGATATAAGGATGCTCTCTCTATATTCCAACTCCACTCACTAGGGGGCGTGTCCGAGCTGACGTCAGCAAATCTTTGCAAATGTGGTCATGAATACCGCCGGAGCCAATCACAATGTATAATTCAAATTCAAATGAGTTACACTCGTTTAACCTGAAGAGGGCGCCACACAAAAATGTCCGAATAATGCCAGGGACAAGTAGACAACACTATTACATACATTTAGACAGATTATTAGCAGAAAAAAAAACATGTTTAGGTGCTCTGGAGATGGTTCCATCAGAGAAAAGCTACCAGAAACTATATAAAAAATGGATCCTGTAGCTTCATAGATGCCGCTGTGATGAAAAGTAAAAGTAACCACTGCAGCCACTGGGCCACTAAAAGATCCACTACGCATTATATCAAGGGTTTATTTCCACATAAAAAGTTCCACAATACAACTTTTAACAACTTTACAACTGTTTCCTAAAATATACAAGTATATTTTTTGAGTGAAGCAATCTGCATTTTTTAAATTATGGTTCATTATTGTTTCTGGAAAAAAACTCTTCGTCCAACGCCGACTTATTAATCAGATAAAGAAATTGAACAGAATGTGCATCCATAATTTGTACAATAGACTTCATCCTGTCGCAGAAGTATTTATTTTGGCACCTGGTCGACCCGTCTTTCTTGTTTTCACAGTCACTTTCAGTTGCATGTTTTCTGTACCTGGAGTGTGTCGGCTTTGATCACAGCCTCAGTTTTCTCCTGTGTGGCTTTCTGCAGAGCCATCACTGCCTTGTCTTCATAAAGTAACTTCTGCCTCTCCATCTGTAAGAGCAGCTTCTTCACCGCATCCTTTGGAAACTTCTGTAAAAGAAAAATAATACAGAGAGAGAGAGCGGTTTGGATTTAATCCATGGAATATGACCCCAAGGCAGGCACCCACTGCATGAAGATGAAGAAGGTGAATGGGGAAAAATCTAAAAACTGATATCAATTTGAAACTTTTGTTGGATATTCCTGACATTGTGAGAAAAACATGCACTGCAAGTTTTATGTCATTTCATGTTTTCATATAAAAATAAGGCATTTTATGTGTAAAAATGCCCAAAATATAATACAAAATAATATATATAATATATTTTCAGCAGAAAAATAATGTAAAGAGCCAAGTTTAAATGTATAGTTTTATTTTATTGATATATTAGTTAGAAAGATTTGTTTAGACGGGATTTTGGATATTTTGTTTCGTTTTTGAAACTAGTTATTCATAAATTAATCTGTAAAAAATATTTTTTGAGGTTCAAAACTCAATAAAACAGGCAGGAACTGAATATTGGAAAATCACTCAGAACATACAGTTCATAAGTTTACATACCCTTTTAATCTTTTGGCCATTTTTCATAGAATATGAATGATAACACAAAACTCTTTTTTTCCACTCATGGTTAGTGGTTGTGTGAAGCCATTTATTGTCAAGTGTTTACTCTGTTGAAATCATCATGAAACAGAAACTACTCGAATGTTCCTGATCTAACGTTTACATGACCTTCAACAACTGCCAGGAAAATTGTTCAGGAGCAAAGAAAAACTCACCTCAGCTGAAATACAGGACTCTCTGACAAAATTGATGTTTGTTTCTAGATGCACAATAACTTTAGATCAGAGACATTTGGCTAGTTTCTAGTTGAAAAGCTTTGAAAGTTTTTTTTCACAATAAATGGCTTCACGCCACCACTAACCTTGAGTGAAATAAAGGTTTTTGTGTTATCATTCATATTGAAATGGATAAGTTTACATCCCCTGACATTCTGCCAGGGCGTGTAAACCTTTGGCCACAACTGTATTGTTGTCCAAGACAGAAAAGTTTGGAGTCTGTGACTAAAAATGCATTTTGAGAAAATGGTCCTTGAAGTTACAATTTCCCATATAGTTTTATGGAGAAACGTAGAATCTATGCAAGTTATTATGTTATGAGAACAAACTAGCCCAAAACCTGAAAATTAAAACAAAAAGTCTCTCCCCTTAAATCTGAACTGATCAGTGCCTTGTTGAATGGATGATTTCATATGTAGTTGTGAGAGCTCTTACCTGCAGACAGGTTTGCAGCTGTGCCTCCAAGGCCCGGATCTTGTTCCTCTGCAAGTCCTCGCTGCAGCGGCTCTGTGTGGGTTTCAGAGGAAATGGTTGGCTGTACTTCGAGAGCGGCACATGCAAACGTATGAAGCTAAAAACTGTGGTGAAATACACAAATGTGAACTGCTTGGTGCAGAGAGAAAATGAATCAGTGCCTACCAACAGAGCTGTTGATAAGAAATACAGTGTTCCCTTCACAAGAATAAATGCAATCTAATTTTATTTAGGGCCAAAGAGATGCAATGTTAACCCTGTAAGTCAACTCTGCATAGTATTTGCACACTAAAACATCAATATTATAGGTTAGAATTTGTAATTAATTGTCCTGCAGAGTTGCATTGAATTAGCAGGTAACGTCAATGATCTGTAAAATGCATATTTTTATTTATGTACTTTACAACATCTCTGATCTGTATAATGCATGTTCAAATAAAATGCTGTTTGTTATATGTTTTAGAGTGAAAATGTTAGGTTCTCATCGTCATGTCAAACACTATACATGTGCAGTAATAAGTACAAATTCACCAGAAGTCATACAGGGTTGATTATCTGACTATATGATACTGTATACAGCCCCGCCCTTCCTATTTAAGACTGACAGCTCGCTCTTCGCTGCTCACATCTGCAGCGGAAAAAGGAAGCTTCCAAACCACACGCTGCACTGGCCTCATTCAGACTGCACTCAAAATCATGTAATTAAAAAGTGCTTGACAAAGGGCAAGAACAATGTGAGCTTCTAAAATGGGAAATACACATTCATTTACTGGGGAACAGTTGTGTCTGTGTGCACGAGACTCACGGTCCATATTTTATCAGAGGAGTTCATGAGGTTGGTGGTGCTCTCCTGGAGAGACGCCAGCTTCTTCTTTAAGATCTCCTCGCGCCAAAGAGCCTCCTGACATACGGCATGAAACAACACACGTCACGTCACTGATGCGGAACTGGGATATTTGTATTGAACATCTTCAGAGATATGTGCTCCTCAGAGGTGAATGGATTTAAGTAGCTATAGAGGGTATGGAGTAATGCGAATTATTGTCATTTTCAAAAGAAGTCTCCATGTTCCAAATGTGTCATAACAAGTTCTAATAAATTTCATAACTCAACTTTGACACTCATTAGGCTCATGTTGTGACATCGTCTGCAAACCCAGTGATTCTCAACTGGTGAAGCTTCTTGATACACTTTCAACATATCACGACAAGCCACAACACAAAAAAATATACATTTCAACTTTTACTAAGACAATTTTTAGCAGTTTTGTCTTTTTTTTGTGGTAATTTTAATATCAAAATGGAGTATTACTTTGCAGAGTTACAGAGTTACAGAGTCTATAATCGGGTTTGGCAGAGAAAACCCACTGAAAATGGTCCCACTTTTTGGTCCCGACCCACCAGTTGAGAACCACTGCTCTAAACAATAGCTGTCCAAAGACAATTAGCTGACTCAGTGAGAAGACCTTGACACGATTGCTAGATAATACTGTATTTTGAGAGCGTTCCTAAGAAAGTATAAGCTTCGGATGATGTTTACCTGTAAATAGTCTGCCAACTTTTGCAGATCCTAAATTGCAACAAAACACAGACAAAATAAATGAACAATGATAATCAAATCCAAATACACACCGGGCATCACTTACTGTTTCCCTGACTGTAACAAAGCCAGACCTGCACATAAATAATGAGTCTCAATGAATAAACATCATTCGGATTAAACTTCTGTTGTCAACGTTGGCTTCACACAAAACTCACTCTGTCTGGACACTGGCATCTCTGCGCATCTTCATTTGAATAAACTCGCTTTGTCGAG
Organism: Lesueurigobius sanzi; assembly: GCA_900303255.1. Lineage (NCBI taxonomy): Eukaryota > Metazoa > Chordata > Actinopteri > Gobiiformes > Gobiidae > Lesueurigobius > Lesueurigobius sanzi. Next base: position 10,315 of record OMNZ01044276.1, on the reverse strand, counting down.
TCAGTCTTTGTTGAACCCTTTCGGATCGAACAGTTTTCATGGTTCTCACTTGGACGGAAGGAAGATGATCGAGTTAAACGTCATTTACAACCTGCTGTAATTTCAAAGGCTTCGGACTCACCATTCACAGCGCTTTTCCCCTTAAGTAGATTTGAGTCTCTGGTTTCTGAAGCAGACGTATTGTCCTCTATTGAGTCTGACCACAATGACGTCTGAGGAGGAAGAATATCATGAAAATGTAGGTTTTTGACTACATCTGGTCTATGTCAAACCGAATTAGGGCTAATTAATGTCTGAAAATGATTGCAATAAAATCACTGAGGTCTTCCATGTAACGCAGCCTAAAACAAAAGCTCATTCGTTAAATTTTGGCCTGATTTGACACAATTCATGAATATTAATGGGGCATACTTTATTCAAATGGTTTAGTGAAATATATTGTATTTGTTATTGCAAAGCGTCAGAGAATATTACATTGTGCAATAATTTACCCATTTGCTGGAGCTCGGAGATTCACTTAAGCTCCTTTCTACCATAATAACTGGTCGTCCGTTCGCAGCCGGACTGGATTCATTTGTGTTCACGCTCTCCGAAGTGTAGCGCCTGATTTTGAATATTCTCGGCGATGCCCTTTTCTTCGACTGTCTCTCGGCCGACTTCGAGCCGCACATGTCTGGACTCACGGATCTCCTCTTCAGAAACTCCAGCTGCCTCTTCTCCTTGAGCTCATTCTTTATCGATTTGGTGTCGAGTTCTCGCGTGGGGCTCCGGCAGGACGTGGTGTTGTTTCGGCCTCTCCGGTGCTCGTGCTGCTCGGCTCTGATCAGGGACTTTTCTTCAAAGTTCAGTGCAGACAAGTGGACTTTACCGGCGTCCATTGCAGATCCATGAACTGGAAGCTATGGGAAGATAAAACAAAGTACATCAAGATAAATGCAGTTGCATAGTTTAATATCTGTTGTCAATAAACACAATAAAATGTACACAGCGAAAAGTAAACCAGAAATAAGTTGAATTTTTGTGAAATAAGTCAATTTGCCCTTGATTTGAGAAGCTAACTTCAAGAAATATGCCAGTGTTAGGAGTTTTTTACACTTTACTACAAGTAAATTAAGATTTTGTATCTAACTTTGAGAGCGATGAGATCTTTTTTAAGTATTTGTAAGTATAAAAAACTTACTCCATTGGCAGATTTCTTTAAATTAGTTATTCAAATAGATTACTATATTACTTTTTTGCAGTGTATAACTAATTAGCACTGCACTGAATAATGTTTGTGGTGATTGATACATAAATATTTAGAAAGTAAAGTGTGGTCACCAGCAGACAAAACACACAACCTCGACAGGAAAACAAAGAAATACATAAAACAGTTCATCAATTTGCTTATTTTTTCTTGTACATACTGTAGCAAAATCAGGTTTGCTGGAGTGTATTACTGATACAACACAATGTGCTCATTCCCTATAGTTAAAGTGCATTTGACTAAATTTCACCCAAACATTATTAACGCTGTTATATTTTACATTTCACATCTTTTGGCCATACTGCCTTTGCTCCGCCCTTTCCAAGTAGCTCGCCAAGTCTTTCTACATGTCTACATATGCTTGATGAGTCAAATTTTATATGCGTATTTTTATTCTGAATAAAACATCTCCAAATATTTAGGTGAATATAGCAAAGTATAAAGCGGAAACTACATTCATTTTCTTTTATTACGTTGAATTATCATCTTGGTCGTCTAAGAGGACTAGTTATATGTTTTTCTTTGAAGCATAAATAGCTCGCTGCTATTTTTGTTACGCAAAAGTAGCTCACAGAGTAAAAAAGGTTGGAGACCCCTGGCCTGGGCAGTACTTGGATGGGAGGCCACCGGGAGAAATGCCAAGAAGCCTGAGTGAATGTAGTGTGTGAGTGAGTGTTGGTCGGATGGGGCCGTGTTGGTCAGAGGAGCGCAGATTGGCAGCCTCACTTCGGTCAGTTTACCCTTGGGCAGCTGTAGTTACAATAGTAGCTTACCACCACTATATACTTAGAATGAATGAATGAATGAATAATGCCATTTAAAAAATAAACCAATACATTCTTATTTTGTTATATTTTGCTTTCTTTGGTTTTATATTTTTTGACAAATGAGTGAGTGTAAATTGTAGGCGACTATCCCTATATCTATGTCACTGTCCTTGAACATACAAAAATCAACTTTGTTCTCAACTTTATAGAAATGACCCTTTGACTAATGCAAAGCTATTAAAATACTTCCACAGGAATGATCTTGTCACATTTAGTAAGAATACAAGGCAAATGTGACAACATGTCACATGCACTTTAGGGATCTGGGGACAAGCATAACAGCTCCAACAACATTTTTGGTCTAAAAACTAAGCTATTACAGCCTTGTCATAAATATTCCAATCCTGCTGTTTTATAATAGTTCATGATCTTTTAGAACTTCATTGGTTTAGTGAATGAAAGGACAGTAGAGTGCCAGGACTGCTTTCCCCTCATTCATTCATTCCCGTTCTGCAGCAGCATATCATACATTTCCTTCACACTAATTTCAAGTTTCACACGTTTGAAACGCAAAACACTGTGTTAAACTTTTATACTGTCTAAATACATTGCAAAAATGTAAGTTCAAAGTGGAAAAAGGAAGGTTGCAACTTGAGTTTAGACAACTACTGCACTTTCTTGATGCACCTGAAGTTTTTAAGGGTGGGAAAGACCAAAGTGGTAGATTAGCAATATAGTAGGAGTATAGTATAGAAGTTGAAAACACCAATTAGGATGAATAATTATTGCAGACACTTACCTACAGCTCCATGTCAGAGCGCAGGAGACACCTCACAGTAGTCAAAGCAGCCATCCATTTTGTCACACTCTTCAAATAGTTGTGTCTGTTTCACATGTAGTTCAGTTGTGCGTAAATTTACAGGAAGTCGAGCGAACCACAGCGTCAAATGTTCCTCTATCTCAGCAGCCACGCGTTCCGAGTTGATGCCATGCTCGGGTGGGCCCCAAGATTAGAGGGCGACATAGTCCCCCTCATGTCTGCAGAAAAGAGCGCATTAGTGAAAGTGTTCTTGGGGTTTTTATTTGTTGTATTAGTGTTTGTTGTTATAGGAATGTATTAGATTGGGCTACTGACTTCTGCTTGTGATCAGGAGTATGTTATTTATTTTTTATTTCATTTCTATTTATGGATATTGTCATGATTCAAGTTGACCCATGTGTTTTACTTCAAACAGACAAATTGATTAGGTAATATTTTTTCTTTGATTATGCAAACTAGTAACACTGTGTTTGTAATCGTAATGCAAAGGAATGGACCTAACCCCGCTATAGATAGATTTTTTTGTACATACTGTACATTGATGATGAATATTGTTGTGTGGTCTCTTTAGTGCAGAGAGGGAGCCCTGTAAAAGAGCAAAGAACAAAGCAACATTGTTCAAGTTTTCATTGTAATCTTAAAAAATGAAGAAATGTTTAAGAAAAAAGGACAATGTACAATGTGCTTTGATCTAAAGAAGCGTATTTGCTAATTAACAGCATTTGAGGATTTTCTTTTTTGAAATTCCCTTCAAAAACTGTCTCCCATAGAGTTGTATTAGCCCCTGCCCTCCACCTGAAATTAGAATGTAGAACGTGAACCCAACAAAGTCAGCTTATGAGACTGTTAAAATTTTGTCACTTTGTGTTTATTATACTGATGAAAATATAATATTTTTTACTTACAAACCAAAAGGCAACTTTTCTACGATGAAAAAACTGTACAAAAGCCTTCAATCATCAGTTGTGTATGCCTTATGGCGCCACCTAACGGACATGTGTAGAGTTGACATGTTGAGTTTTGTTCTCGCGATATTTCAGCGCGATATCTGGTGCTTCCGCCATCTTTGCGGCTCTCAGCAGAAGGGCACGAACAGGCCGAAACAAGGGTGCCCTGTCAACATCATCCTTCAAACATGCTTTCCAGGCTCGTCTTTGTCTCAGGTAATTTATGTACTACCACCTATAGTTTAGTTTTAGGGACTAGCTGCTGTAATCGGTTGTGAAATACAGGATTTAGCCGGAGTGTGAATGTGAAGGGTAAACTGAAGGCCACACACACATTGAATGGAAGACAAGCTCATGCTAACTACCAGAAAGCTGCTTAACGCCACACGCTCCCATATAAATAGCACTTTCTGTGCATATTTAACATTCATTTTCATGAGGAAATAGGAAAAAATGTCTGAAGGGTCTCTGCCAGCGATCTGTTGCATTTCTTGTAACGAAAGAACTAACTCCAGCTAACTACCCAGTGCTGCAAATGTCACCTCTTGACAGTAGAGCTTCAATAGGACATTTTGTCTTCAGTTTGTAACACCGGGTTTAATTGTAATTTTAATTGTGATATATTGATTTATTGCTGCTAAACATTATTTGTTATCGCTTAGTAATTTCCCCTTAGCTGCCATGCATATGTTTTCATACTTATGCCCAAAGTCACAACACTGTATTTTATATCTATATTTATGTTTCATGTTGCACGAGAACACCAAAGTAAATTCCTAGTCTGTGAAACTTTCATTGACAATGGCAATAAACTCTATTCTGATTGGGATAGCAATTTTGCTCATTCTTCTATACTAATACTATAAAGTAGCTAGATTGGATGCATAGAGATTATTGTCACCAATTCATTCAGTTTTCTGTGACTTTACAGTAGTGTGTGTCCTCTGTTGTTTACAGCTAATGCCCTGAAAGGCAGCGGCCCCCTTGGCGCTGGGTAAGGTTAAGCATATATTTCATTTTATGTAAATATTTGCATATATGAAGTAAAACCTCATAGTTTAAATGTGTTTTCTGCAGTCTGGTCCAAGCCTCCCGCTCCCTGCAGACTTCATCACAGAGTCTGGCCCCAGTTCCTCCACTGCCAGAGAAAGGAGGCAAAGTCCGCCATGGTATCATCCCAGATGAGCTCTTCCAGCTCCTGTATCCTAAAACTGGAGTCACAGGTTTAAAAACTACTACATTTTAAAGTTTCAAAGTCTAGAATTTATTCACTATATTGGATCCATTTTATTGTTTCTGCAGGACCCTACATGCTTGGCACTGGTCTCCTTGTCTACATGCTCTCCAAGGAAATCTACGTCATCAACCATGAGACCTTTGTCGCTGCCTCCATAGGAGCCGTTTTCATTTACGCTGTCAAGAAATTTGGTCCATCAGTTGCAGCTTTTGCTGACAAACTAAATGAGGTTTGGGAAATGTTTTGTTTTTTTGTAATTCGTTTTTACTTTTAGACCAACCTCAAGAAAATGTTCCCCAAATGTATTAAAGAGTGGCCTCTACAGCATATATTGTAATGCTCCTTGTGACTTCACAGGAGAAAGTTGCCAAGGCTCAGGAGGTGAAGGACCTTGCCATGACCAGCTTTTCTCAAGCCATTGAGGATGAGAAGAAAGAGCAGTGGAGAGCAGAGGGAAGATCATTGCTCTTTGACGCCAAGAGGGTAAAACGTTATACTTCACATCAGTCAATTTAAAGGTTTTGTTTATATTAAGGTATAAATGTAGGGTTTTGAACACTGGCATAACGTGTTGCATTTCAAGGGCATAGCATTCTTTTGTTCCCTCACTTTAGTCTGTAAAGGTGAATGTTATTAGTTTGTGTATAGTTATTTGTAGAAAGATATCCTTGCTGGATCTCAGTCATCAAAGTTCATCAAAAGTTTTAATGTCATAAGGTGAAAATGCAGAAACAAACATTAAGACCATCTGTCCATCTCTAATGCACTGTAGAACAATGTGGCAGTGCTGCTGGAGACCAACTACAGGGAGAGGCTACACATGGTCACAAACGAAGTGAAGAGGCGGCTCGATTATCAGATTGCTCTCCAGGACCTGCACCGCCGCATGGAGCAGGAGCACATGATCAACTGGGTTGAGAAGAGCGTCATCGGCAGCATCACACCTCAGCAGGTCTGCGTTCTGCTTGTGTACAGTAAATAAGCATTTGACTTATAAATGCAGAAGTATATTTCTAATTACAGCAGCTCATGTCAAAGTTGGAAAGTGTTTTTGGGGTTTTGAAAGTAAAGTTGTAAAAAAATCAATATGTTGCTCTAGGACACAAACGTATACGTTTTTCAATTTTGTATACAATTTATCCTATTTTTGTAACTTATTGGCCATTTATTTGCAAATATAATAGAAGATGAAATCAAATATAATTTTAAAATTAATATTTGTTACCTCATGAAAATAAAATAAAATTTCATTATGCTGAAATACATTTTTATTACCTTGGTATTCTTTGTTCTTTCAGGAGAAGCAGAGCATTGCAAAGTGCATCACAGACCTGAAGGCTCTGGCCAAGGCCACACAGGCCAAAGCTACAGCCTAAACTCAGTCTTCAACGAAGACTGTTTATTCTCGCTCATCCACCGAAAGGAGACGCCCACTTTTCCTTTTCATTCAAATAGAACAGTTCTTTAAAGTGTCTCTGTGAATAATATGGGTGTGTACAGTATTTACACGTCAGACGATGGTAAAATAAATGGATCTCTTAATCAAAAATGCTTTGTGTTGTATTTATTCCCAGAGCCTGTTTTTGTCTTTTGTAAACCTAGCCAGTCAATAAAAACCAGAAGCTTTAATTACATACATACATTTAATTGAACACTGGAAAGACCTTTCACCCGACATTCCACATACTGACAATTCTATTTACCTCTGGACCTCAGTGAAGCACCAAACCCAAGACCAGCCCTCATGTAATCGTCACCTAAACGACTGCTGCACTTTGATCCCATGGTTTATTGAGGAAGTTTTCATGCTCCATTTCTCCTCCAGTAAGGGTCACGTTTTGACAATGGAAATATAAGTTACGATGAAAGAGAATCAAAGCTGAGACACAAGGCAAAGGCAAGTTTACAGAAATTGTAGTTTGGGAGGATATTTTGAAGTGTTGTGCCATTAACTTTGGTTTCATTTTCAGGACTTGTCTGGAAGTGGTGCTGACTTAAAGGTATGCTGTTTCTCTAAACATTCAAACGGATACAGTGTTTCATAGTACCTCCGTCATGTTTAGGTGTGGGCTGTTGAGAAGTCCAGTTAATTTTGTTTCACAAAATGCCAAGATCTGTCACAAAAACATTGAGGTCTCCCGTTTGACTTTCTAATTTAGTTCCATTTTAGTATTTGTTTCTGTCCTGTTTTAGTATATTGTTATAGTCTTACTTGATCGTTTGATGAAAAACTCAATCCTTCATGCTTTTGTTGTTGAATGGGATGAGTTATAATAGTCAAAATAGAACAGATTTCAATATCGTAATAAAAAAAAAAGCATGTATTATGCAATCCGAATTGGGATTTGGAAGTTATACTGCTCAACTTCAAAATGTATTCCGGTGATGTAGACTTACTGGATAACTCATGGACATGGAACAATTGAGTCACAAAAATGTGACTCAAAATGCTGCATCCAGTTCATGTATTTAACTTTACTTTTATGTGTTGTAGAGCTTTCTCTGTGGTTATTATTGTACCACTAAAACTCCAACGATGTTTGGTTCAAGCCCGTTCTCCTACGGGTAAGTTGGTTTCATTTCTCAGTCATATACAGAATGCCTCCTATTTTGAATTCAGCAAAACCAAACTTGTCTAATTAGCCTTTACAGCTGTCCATAAAACCCGGCCCATTTCTTATGACCCCCCTGCCTTATCTCAACCTGCCTAAGTTATCATTCAGTGTTTTATTGCAATCTGAGAAAGGATTTTCAGTTGAAGTGTTCCACCTTGTTACAATTTCATAAGCGTGAGTTTTTGCTGTTTCAGGGGTTTGTCTCCAGAAGACCTTTCTTCTCACCGGCGAAGCTTTCATAATGACGACCAGCGGGCTTCTGCAATGCAGAGAAACAACATGACCAGACCCACAGGGAAATCTATCTACAGTATGTTCACAAAACAAAATATTTTACAACTAAGCAAGGCCTATAATGGACCTTAGGGCTGTTCTCATACAGCATTAGGATGTAACATTACAATTGATAACAAAGATTTCTTCATTATATCATCTGTCGGAGAGATGAATGTGTTAAACTGGCCACACACTAAAGGATTTTTAGCCAGATTTTTAGTCTTTCTGAATCTGAGGAGGCGTGGCTCAATAAAAACTTTCACTCATGGCATGATCTGTCCTGGGACCCCTCGTGTGTGTGTGTGTGTGTGTGTGTGTGTGTGTGTGTGTGTGTGTGTGTGTGTGTGCCCTCATGTCTGTCCTTAAGTGTGTGTGTGGGCTGTGCACAGATTTTAAATCTCAAAATCCTGTAGTGTGTGGGCAGCTTAAGACGGAAGGAGAATTTGCAGACGTGCAGAAAGCCCCACACTATGAAAAAAATAAGGGTTGCCATAATCTGGTTCCATATTTATTCCTTGCCATATGTTCTGGCATCCCAAGGCATTGCTTATTGAATAATTGGAAGCAGGTAAAAGCAAAATTTTGAAACATTAACATGTTCAAGTGTTATTGCAACTAAATCAACATTACAAATGTAGTTACAATTGTAATTTAGTAAAATCTCTGATAATGTCTTTAAATAGACAAACAACAATATTCAGTGACTCCAGATCTCTCTCTTGATCTCTCTTTACCTGAAATTTCTGACAAAAGTAAAACTGATCTGATGAAAATATAAGCAGATGGTATTATTTATTTATTATTTGTGCTATAACTGACTTTGATAATATTTTTGTGTGTATAAAGCACAGAGAAAAGAATATTCTGAAACTATAAACCACCAACCGGACAACCTAAGTGTCAGAGTTGAGGTAAAAATGCAAAATGAAACCACGCGGATTATTTTAATCTCATTCATGAGCTTGTTTTGTTTTTCAAAGCACCTGTTTACCTGTGAAATGGATGGACGGGATGTGAACTCAATCAGTGACTGTGTGGGAAAACTGAAGAATCTGGAGTCTAAAGGCCGGGTGTGGTCCCAGGAGATGATTCTGGAGCTGCAGGGAGGCTACCTGCTGCTCTCTGATATCGAGACCAAGGTTTTAATACAGTTTTATTATAGGCCTGTACCCTATTTGTTTTTACTAGAAGTGGAATGAAATTTGTTTTGTCTTTTAGTTTATTGAATATTTAAGTTATGGAACAGTCTGGGACTGGAACTAAAGCAATGTCAAAACATTTACCATTTCAAATCTCTTTATAAACAGAATGTGTGTTCACAATACAGAGAGAAAGAGGTTTAGTCGTTTTGCCTAAATTGGATTAGATAGTACTTACCCTTGTGGTATTCCCATTACCATAGTTGGTATTTGATAATCATTGTTACCTGTGGTAATATCTGTGTAATTATGAGTCAGTGTGTACTGTACGTGTGGTTTTGCATACGTGCATAATACTGGTTGTTGATGAGGTATTTCTGAGATTATTGAGGAAGCAGCTATTTTGTTTTTCTGTGAATTTATTTTTTGACAGATTGGGGTGGTTTTTTTTATTTTTTATTTTACTTTATTTAAATTTTTCACAAATACATAAAAAGAACATGTTTCAACCCAAAAAGGGGAGAGTGGGGGAGGGGGGGAGGGGGAGGCAGGTAGAGGAATCAGTTTTCTATGTATTGCAAAAAGAGGTCCCAGGTGTTATTGTGATGATTTGTTTGTGTTAGCGTTTCCAATGTTGAGTGATCTATTATGAGATTTAACCAGTGGTTGATGGAGATTTTGGTTTTGTCTTTCCACTTTAATAATATTGTTTTTTGGCAATTGTGAGGGACACTAATATGAAGCTATGGACAGGTTTGGTTAGTTGGAGATCAGACAGATCGCCCAATAGGGCTATGGACGGGGTGAGTGGGATGCTGAGGTTGAGGATTTTGTACTACGACCAGAATTTTTGTACTGGAGTGCATAGCCAGTATGCATGGAAATGGTTGTCTGTGTGAGTGGTGCAGTGTGTGCAAGTATCTGTGTTTGAAAAGCCCATGTGATGCATGATGTGGTTGGTGATATGGGTTCTGTGCAGTGTTTTGTATTGAATTAACTGTATTTTATTGTTGGTTGACATATTGAAAATGTTTTCACAGATGTATTCCCAGTCTATTGTAGAGTCTTGAAGGTCTCTTGTCCATTTGTCAGCGGGTATTGCAATTGTTGTATCGTGGTGGGTAAAGATTTTGTAGATTTGGGATAGGAGTTTTGGTGATTTTAGCGACTGTATCTTGGAGAGGAGTGGGGGGGTAAAGTTGTCAAAGTTGTTGATGTTCAGCTGTTGTTTGATGGCATTTTTTATTTGTAGATATTGGAAATTGCAA
>OMNZ01044273.1:30342-45145 GCA_900303255.1 Lesueurigobius sanzi | reverse complement strand
TTCATTAGTTTGACCTCCTCTAATGTCATTACCATCACACTGTGTCATTACCATCACGTGGCTTGATTTGATTGATTTACTATTGAAAGCATTGTATATAGGCCGACAAAAATATAAAGAATGTAGGCCTATTTCATTTTTAGTTTGTCTATTCACCATATGCAGATCTTTGTTATAGAATTATAGAAATATCTTTACTCTCAATATATTGAGAGTGAAGATACCTGTATAGGCGTACATCCATTAGGTCAACCAAAATGAGTAAATATGAGTTACTTAAAGGCACTATACCTGTTTTTTCCTAGCAGTGGAAAGAAATGTGTTTGTGCCCCTTCAGTTTAGTAATTGCTTGAGTAATTGTGGAAATAATACTGTGCATCTAAATATAAACCATTTTCGTCAATTCCATGATTTTGCAAGCTACTTTTCTTGCATTTGACCCTAAAAAGTGACCCTGCAAGTTGTGAAATTTGCTTTTAAATTCATGTCAGTGAAGAAATCGTATTTTAACAATGTGGTACGAAAGTTAGGAATGTGTTTAATTTACTTGCTTCCTCTTTCATTGATTGTAATTAAATACATCAGGTATAGTGCCTTTAAGTTAAGGATATTATAAGCTAGAGACTTTCTAAATCAGTCTAGTACCAACCATTTTCAAACTTCCTACATTTAAGTCTTGGAAAGGGCTAGTGAGCTTACATTCAGAAATGTTTTCTAGTTATAAATGAAGAAGTGTTCTAAGGTCTAAGGATGTGGGAAACCCCAGGCTGACATTTCACTGACAATTCATTGTTTGATTTTTGATATTGACTTGTTTTGTGTTTGTACCAACCTTTGAGATGACTCCTGTTGTGATATTGGGCGTCACAAAAACTGAATGATTGATATTTAGAGAGTCACTTATTTATAAAAGGCTTTAAGCTTGAGGAGTCCACAGATGAGTTACAGATGCATTTTCTGTTGTGCATCAAATTATTGGTTTTATAACCACATTGAATGCAATTTGCGAACATTTAAGCAAAGATAACGTGTAAATAGGAATCTAAATTAATTTTCTTTCTTAGTGTCAAATATTATCTCGTTTCTAGATGTCCACATCCAACTCAGGTAGTTACTCGAGAATCCTCAAAGCAGAAGTAACTCTCTGCTGTTTTTATTTGTAAAAGAATCTCACAGAGGGAAAACGGTTGGAGATATTAAACCTAAAAAGGATCATTTGGTAACTGACAGATACACTTAGATATATATATTAGAGTTTAATTTGATGTTTACATAACTTTTGCATTAATATTCAGTAGGTCGATGTTTACCATTTTCTGTCTGAAGAAACACAGCACACCACACAGCTCTTGTTTTGTCAAGGATTTATTGTTTTTTATCTTTTGTCTGTACTAGACTGCAATCTGGTTAATTCACATTTAAAAAGCAGTCACTGACCAGACGCACTGAAAACTTCATGAAGATATTTATTTTTTACAATAATCAGTATAGGCCCCATAGAGACTGGAAAACCCAATCCAAAAATGAAACATCTGTACGATTTTCTGCACTTTATTTTGTTTGATGCCTTTTTCATAGTAATTACAAAAAGGAAAAAATATATATATAATAATCATAAAAAGGAGGTTGAGGAGAAAAGAACTGAATACAAGTGGCAAACAATCACAACACTGCACAAGTACCTACTTACAAGGAAATGAATGGTTTAAAAATGAAACCAAAAGAAAACAGATTAAAAAAAAAAAAAGTCTGAGGCTGAATACGAGAAGCAACTGAGAAAAAGAAAGTGAAGCTTCTACAATACAAAAAAAAAAAAAAAAATCTCAAAATTCTTGCTTTTTTCCATTTTCCATTTCATAACAAAATAAAATGAATGGGGAGGATGAAGGGAAGGGGCGAGGTGGTGGGACAATAAAAAATACTGCACGCACAATACCTTTTTACTCCTCTCTCTCTGTCATCTACAGCTTGCACTGGTTCGCTCACCCACTTTTGCTTTTTCTTTATTTAATAGCATATCCCATTAATATTCCTTTCCCTGCTGCTCCTAATAGCCGCACCCAGTGGCGCGATCGTTACAGTTTTACATGTGAGTAGCAAATGACACTTTGATTGGCTGTGATGTGGAGATGGGGGTCCCCTGCCGGCCGCGGGTCGGGGGCCCCGGGCTGAGCCGAGAGATCCTGCCGGGCCACGGTCTCACTGCGCGTGCTGACTCAGCGTGTGGTTCTGTAGGAGACAGACAGGGAGAACACATGAGGAGAGCAATAATGGGCTTTCCACTCGCCCCCCACCCAATAATAGAACAGAAGAGAAGTGAAACACAACTGCCTCCCACGGAAACGCCAGGCCCGCTCACTTTACGCACAACACACTGACGAACAGAAGAAGAGGAGGCACAGACAGCAAACAAGATGAACGCTATGACTCTGCTCCATGTTGTGTTAAAGGCTGCATTGTTGTTGGAACATAAGGTACACTTTGGAATGTATGAGACGAGAGAGACACATGAATGTTCTTGATCAGGGATGACAAAGAAGTCAACGAAATAACCAGACACTGAGGTCCAGGTTTGGTACTTTTGTGTCAAGATGAAGTTTCTCAACTCTCAATGACGATTCTTACCTCATTCTCCAAATTAAATCTCATACATCTAAAACATCAGAGAGTTCCTATTTGGTCTGTGTGGCGTTTGTCAAACCCATGCCTTTTTGTTTATCCAGACGTGCGAAACCCCTGTGTCTTTTGATATTGCGATTAATATTTTACAGACAGCGTCTCCATACCTCTGAGACACATATGCTCATGCTCTCTGAAGACATCAATGCTCTTCACATAAATGCATAATCACAATGCAAAAACACCTTTTTTTTTTTTTTTAATAAATTAACATTCAAAACAGCAGTGGTTAGAGCTCAAAGGAAGACTGATGCTGCACCCTCTCTAGGTACAAACTAAAATAACATTAGTATGCAGGAATAAAGAGGCAATGTAAAGAAAGTCTATTTAAAAAGTACAGAACTGCAGGTGGATTCTGTTTTGATTCTTTTGGCCTATTATCAAATGAGATCAAAAGTGGCCAGCAGATCGGATGCACCATTCAAGGGTAGAGATTTCTCTAAATGTTGGTATGACTTAAACCGATTATTCAACCAGTCCTCATGCTAAAGTCTACCTACTCTTGGACAAAACTAATGACTGAAAGCTGAATGAATAGATATGTAGTCAGCAGTAACTAACAAGCTGCCTATACGAGCGATTGTGCTGTCATGATTTGAACTACAACGGGATAAAACTTTATTTCGCTGCAAAAACATCCCTAATCTTTATACACTTTCACAATCAAGTCCATGTGATGGCTCTGACTCGGGATAATCTGATTTGTCTGTTCAGATGATGTTGAAGATGACTGTATTGTCCCCACAGACGAGCTTTGGCTTTGAAATTCCCATAGAAATGTTCCCTATCATGTACGCTGCTTCCACACAGTATTCCCAACGCCCCCTCCACCCCTCGCCACCACTAAAAGCAGCTTTCTCAGATTAATCGCCCTCTCTCTCTCTCAGATAGGCCCCACTGTGGAATACGGAGGGGGGGAAAAAACAAGACAAAAAGGAACAGTGGATGGTGGAATAAAAAAGGGGGGATAGGGGGATGAACGGAGAGCAGGGAGGGGATTATACGTGCTTTGGGCTTGATAAATACTTATTTGTCATTCTGTGGCCCTTATCTTGCGGCCCATGTTTGGCTGATCCCGTCTGAGAGTGCGGGTTTGTCACTTGGATCCGCGGGCCGGGCCGGTCTGTCCAGGGGAAAGGCCGAGGACACCGCACACACCAGAAAGGGCTCAATGAACAGAGAAGGACATGGCGACGACGAGAACGAATGCGTGCATGCGAGTTCGAGCCTCCAGAGTGAAAAGACAGTGGTCATTAGGGAGTGCTGACCCCATTATGACAGAAAAGCCTCCATTCTTCCGCCACTGCAGCTGCCTCTCACTACACACCACTAAAAAGTAAAGTGCCACTTATTTCCACTATGCTGAGATGCGAAAATGTTTGTTCTAAAGTGAAGTTCAAGTTAATTTTGCCATTATGCTGAGGATAATAAAGATCCAGTTCAAATGTATATTTTTTATGCAAAAGTTTAAAAGATTCATGAGTGTAGCATGTGACAATTGCATATTTTTCATTATTCTATTGGCAGTGGAGCTCTGAAACGTTTGGGTTTGTAACGGGCCAGTCCAAGATTTGAAGTCCACTGGTCTCCACCGACATCAAGCTGCACTTCGCTTGTCCGCCAGCAGAGGGCAGCCTCATTCCTCTGTAGACCACTGCTCTGAACGCGAGCAGCCTGCCTTCATACAGCACATGTCCACTCACACAGACCTGGCCTCCATCATTACACACTCTCATGCTCCTGTGTGATCTCTGGCACCGAGGTCACATGTCAGCGTTTAGAAATGCGAATGGGGGGAAACTCGGACTTCCTGCGAACAAAAGGCCTGGAAATAAAAGCGGAAGAGTGTGCGTTTTGCCTTTGGTTCATAGGGTGCAACTGCTGCTGTATTGATTTGTGGACAGAGAGAGATGGGGGGAGCAATGGAGGGAGGCCACGGACGGTCCCCTGAGGAACTCCTGGCACTGCAGTGGATATGGCCTAGAGGAAAGAGGAGCAGTATGGCAGGACGACACGCACGCCACTCCGACATCCCCTGGTTACTTGTCTTCATTTCCATTGTTTTGGGGAGTGTGCTATTGATTATGCAGTGGAGCGATCGATCCCGAGTGTGTGTCGCAGTGTGACATGGCTCTACAGTAGAGTAATTGATATATTCTACAGAATTAAGGGCTGATAGAAGCGGAGGGGGCAGGGGATGAAGCTGCAGTCATTTAATACATGTGATATTGAGGCCCAGTGAAGAGCACTACAGTTTTAAATAAAGAGGTGGCTAATGAATCAGCTGCAGATGTTTCACAATAAAAGCCTCGCAGCAAAGTGAAGGCGTTCATTTCCAGGAATCAGACTTTAATGTGGAACAGATGAGGATGGCCTATGGCTTAGACATGACACGAACAGGTTTAATATGAGCACTTCTCTTCTCCTCATTGCAGAGATGCAAAAGAGTGGATATTTCTTGTTCTTTTTAGTTTGTTTTTAAATCAAAAATTGTAACTAAATAAAGAAATAAAACTGTTGCCGCACAATATGAGTAATCCTGAATATTGAAATATTTATTAAATCGTCTTGAGATACTGTTTTACAAAACCATTTCAAAACAGATCAATACAAAAATAGTAAGTTACATATTTGGTTTTTGTTATCAAATTGTGTGAAACAAAGGCTTAAAAACACTAGATCAGGACCAGAACAGGGCTAAAATGGAACAAGTGAATTTCTATATTGTGAGATTAAGAAAGTTATCTCTTCTGCACTTTTTGCATCATGTAATATTGCAATAACATAATAATATTTGGTATAGTATATCATTACAGTATATTGTAAATAAAACAATATAAACATTTGATGCTTAACTTCTTTCATTTAAACATCCCCAAATCATGGACAATCCATAATGTGCAGCACAGAGTGAATATTGACATCATGTTTATGTTATATGGATGAAAATACACGTCTCTGACAGATGACACAGATGGACAGCATTTCAGCCAACTGTACATTTTACCCAACAAGCCATGAACTGTTGGTCCAACCCCACGTCAGCTGCTGTCCATTTAAATGATGTAGTGTGCATTTGTATATGCAGAGGCTGAAAGAGGCCATCTCAGAGAGCAGACCAGTCGATCCGGGGTCCTGTCATTGTTTTTTCCTAAACTGCTTAGAGGGAGCGCAGCTAAAGCCTGCAGAGCCCTGGACCCAGGGGAAATATGGCCCTGTCGCATAACCCACGCATTGCATTGGCCTCCCCCCCCAACCGCACACCAGAATGCATCGACTAACTCCCAGCTCACGGCATATGCATACAGACGCATACAGACACCAAGAAACATGTATGCAGCCAACACACAACAGTCCAATGGAACACACACACACGTGTCCCCTGGGACAGAAAGAGGGGTGAGGGAACCAGCAGAGACGAGAACGAATCTGCACCCATTCAGAGCAAAGTGTGAAGGGCAAAGGAACACCTGCCTCACATTTACATCTCAGTCTTTCCCCTCAAATACAACTTTGAACAGCTAAAATGATCTTCTTCCACCAAGTTACACATCTATACAGTATGCATTGTTATTGTCGAGTCGACTGCACATTTTGGTTCATCACTGTTAAACAGACACTGATTTCTGCACAATTGTGGAGATATTGTGAGTAATAGAATTTCAATAAACTGTATGTAGATTAAGAAATCCCGCACACTGCCTGACTCGCAAAGTATATTTATTTAGGGCAACGTTTCGGCACTATGTCCTAAACTTTGCAAGTCAGGCAGTGTGCGGGATTTCTTAATCTATGAACATTGGATTTCTCCCTGGTCTCCTACGCCCCTAAGTATTTGATGTGCAAAGTCCTTTTCTCCAATTATCTGCAAGTACAACATGGTGAAATTGACAGTAAAGCTAACTTTTAACAATTACACTATGTCTATGATATTAACAGCGTTGTTGATGTGACCTGCTATATGTTCTTTTGTAATGATGAAAGAAGTAGAAATAGGTAATAAATTACATATAACTGGTAGAAGCGGAGTTCCATTCTCAAGCTTTTCACAAGTACCACCTAAGAAAACCTTTGGCCTTCAGAGTACCACACCCTCTAAACAAGGACTAACCCAGTTCTAAATGAGGACTCACAAAAATCAGCCCCGAAACTACTAAAGGAATAAAATGGACTCAAAACCAAACAAAGTAGACCTGCAGAGCTCTATATACCACAGAAGTAGTCATCGCCATTGGTCGAATAACTGGCTAAATAGTTTTGTTGTGTTCAGTAATTATACAGTATGTACATGTGTAAGACATACATAAGGTTAAGTAGGTATTATGGTAGCACTAAAAATAACAGTGATGATGTACGCTGATTCTGTATCTGGAATAAATAAATGAATGGATGAATTTTTTATCCAGACGTTGAAAAAACATAAGTGTACATCCATTATGCCAATGCACAAAAAGAAATGAAGAAAGTACATGTCCAAATAGGAGTGGGAAGAAGTAAAAAACATGCATAATCCTGCATCGTGTTAAAAGAATGTGTTTTATTGTTTACTCATGAAATAGTCATACTGTATATACCATACATTCTTTGCGATTCAGTATTATAAAATTTAAAAAGTTTTTCGAAATTAGACACAGAAGACACAAGGGTATATTCACAAGTGTCTGCTTTCACTATATAATGAATAACAAAACTAATTTCATTCCACTACAAGGAAAAAAAAGCACACAAAATTCCAGGACAGTGACATGAGCGATGTCATAATTGAGCCAGGACCAGGGTGCCTTTGGACCTCAGTCGGAGTGTTTTGATGCGAGCTCCTGCCTTCTCAGGAATCAGCGTGCATCTGTCAGTTCACCAATGTGTGTCAAGTGTGTGTGGGGGCGACTGGATGTAGTCCAAGCCCACAGTGTGTTTGTCAGCGTACACGTGGCCCATCTCCGCGGCTGTTTTTAACACCAAATGAAAAATCACCTTTGTCGCCTTGCGCTCTTCTTTGACTTGAGAGTATTTATAGCTTGGGGCTGACACTCCTCCGACGCGGGGAGCACGTCTTGGTTCGTGTGCATGTGCGCGGCTGTGGGACCGTGGCAGATGGGCCGTCTTAGCACCTCTTCCTTTGCTCCCTGGCCTGTCTTTAGCCCCACCCACAACGGACAGGAAGCCACCTCGGGAGAGTGCTGAAAATAAACGCACCCACCCCTCTACAAATATGCTCAATCCCCACTTTGCTCATTTATCGGCCTGTCTGAAGTCGCTTTTTAACTGTATACTCAAAATTCTAAATGGGCTTCACTCACGCTATACTCAGGAACTCATGTCATGTTTTTTGGGATAGTTATGTTAAAAATTTCAACCATACCAATTGTTCAAATTAGATACACAGCTCGACCAAAGAGAAAAGTCACCACAAAAAAAAATGTCACGGTCGCCTTTAGCTTTGATTACAACCCAATTCACTGTTTCAATAAGCTTCTGCAATGTCCAAAGATTTATTTCCATCCAGTGTTGCATACATTTTTCACAAAGATCTTGCTGATGGAGATGTGTGATCACTGTGCAAAGCCCTCTCCAGCACACCCCAAAGACTCTCAGTAGAGTTCAGATCTAGACTCTGTGGTGGCCAATCTATCTCATGTTCCTGAACCACCTTCTGAGCACAATATGAGTACAGTAGTGAGTGACATCCATGATCCCTCCCCCTCACATACACATACACACACCAATGGGGCTAAATCTCAGGTAGCCCCAGAGCCAATCACAGAGCATGGAAGAACACAAAACATGGAAGAAACTCACTCACATCAGTGGATTATGAGGATATTCTTTGTTTTTAGTGACTTGTTGCAACGGGATTAAAAGCTGGAGACACAAGATGAAGAGGGGAAGCTGCTGTGAGTTTGTGAAGACGCCAACAAAACATCAGGAGGCACGAGACTCTGTTAGGGTGCTTGTCCTTCGTGTAGCTTTGTGGTTTAAAACGTGACATTTAGTAGCACACATAGGACTCGTTTATGCTCTCATATCTTTGTGCTTATGGTAAATGTATGAGCATAAGGACAGCTCTTAATGTTGGTTCTGTGGGTATTTGCCGATATGTGGTTGGATGCTTCTTCTTAGTCTGAGATGCAGCAGTAAATATGTTTAAGCAGATCTAATTGTTAAAAAAAAAAAAAGTATACCCAACACTGTCTACACCAGCCCCCAGAGTTTGCATCAAAAAAATCTAAATGTGAATGTAAGTTCCAAAAAAAAGAAAAATCATTATGTGAATGCAAGTCAATGAGGCGTGCTTAAGGTCCTCCTCTTGGAGCTTGTCCTGGTTGGTGCCTCTCCTTTGGGGACTTCCCCTCTCCTGTCGTTACTGGCCCAAACAGCCTGGTCTGGATCAGTAAACAGGCCCGAGTAAGTCACAGCGTGAAGGACACACGGGTCACGCAGACCGGCACATTTCAGCCACAGTTTAACACCAACACTGTGGACACAGTACTACGAAATACTGTGACAAGTAAATGTAAGCCACAGTTATACATATAACTGCCTATGTTAGCCCAGTACCATAAACTTAACCCATTTATGATATCTTAAACTGTGATTGTATTCCCACCTCTGTAATCGTATTCACTCCAACGTCTGTGCATGGTAATCCCTCACTCTCTGCTACACCTCACACAGCCAGTTTAGGGTGCACGGTGATAAAAAAAAAAGCAGGCTCCCCAGGGACCAGTGGGGATTGGGCGTGTGCGATAATATGACAGTGACACGGAAAGGCAGCACGCTCGGCTAAACTGTGAGCTCATATGTGCATTAGACGGATCATGTCCCTGAATTTATTTGTATGTGACTAAGCCAGGATGCATTTTCATGTTTGTGTGGCTCTGTGTTCACTTTACACAGCACATTCACACTATTGCTATCAGCAACTTTAGTGCAGCCTTTCAACCAACAGTGCAGACAAGAATATGGATATGAACACACACAGGCACACATGGAAGGTATGACAAAGTAACACATTGCTTATGAAACAATAATAGAAAAGAATTAAGTTTTTCAAGCTTTTACTTGAGCGTTAAGAGTGACATGGGTGAAGAACGAAAAGAGACATTCAGCAAGTAGTCTGTGTACATTATATACTGTATATTTAAATGTATCTTCCAAACACTTTTTGGTCTTGTTCACCTGCCAAGCGCTGATGTGTGACTTTGAGGCTAGGATTGTCAAAGCAAAAAGCCAGACGCGTTACAATAGGAATATTTGCAGATGATTAGCTGATCCCACATTGAGATTTTCTTCCATTTAAACCCTACATGCTCTTAACGTGCTTTGCATTGTTAGTGTGACACACCAAAGAGTACAAAACTCCCAACAGAGTTAAGAGCCACAAATGCAATTTGTATGCAATTTTTCCTCAGGTGGTCAGACAAAAACATCTGCCAAAACTAAGGGCAGGACAAGCAACAAGACGGCTTTTCACAAGAACTACCTTTCTTTTCATGTCATTAAGGTAGTAATTATAGGTTAGACCTGACTCAAAGTGTCTGAGCAAATACAGTACATTATTAACATGGACTAGCAGACAATTTGTTGAAAACAGCTCTTTGTTTTGCAGAAGTAAACCTAACCAAATTGTATTTTATTATCCTAGACCCCATCAACAGCTTTGATTGTTGCGTAGTGAAGGTTTTTGACTCATTTTATCAGCCAAACCACTGCCTTTAATGTGACAACAGGCAGTAGTAGTCATCCAAATAAATTCTTAAGTAAAAGTACTTGCTGAAAATACTATTCTTACGGTAAGATACAAAAATTAGGTTCAAATAATTAAAATTTCCTTTGTCGACGTAAGCTTTTGTCACTTGCAGATTTACTCATGATTGAAAGAGTAACATGTTTTACTCCAGAGTATTGTTAGAACTTGGGTACCTAAATGATTTTAAGTCCCAGCTCCTAAGATTGCTATAAACACAATGCCTTTTCTTCTAATTTGGCAGAAAAGCCAGTGGACGCTAATCCAGTATGAGCCAGACCCCACCTGTCCCCGCACCCCCTCGACGAAACCGCGGCGCTCGTGCTAATAGCATTAGACTAGCTGACTTGCACTGTGTCTTCACCTCTTCTTTGTTATGAATCTGTCTGCTTCTCTCTATCCCCTGTTGCACATGCCTTCAAGTCCGGGGATTTAGAAGCCCAAATGTGTGTGCGTGCATCCTAGGTCCCCATTCTAATAACAGTGAAACTCCCAGTGTGCATTGGGGCGGCCGCGTATGCTCCCCCGGAACGCCACGGGGATCTACGGATCAAATTCTCACCCAATCAGGGGATGCGTGCTTTAGATTGAGCCGGTGAAACTTGACAAAAGACTGGCGCGCGCACAAACACAGATGAAATAAGGCTTTCGGCAGTCAGGCCACATCCGCACCTTTCCATAATTCATTCAGAGGGATATAGATTCAGACAAAGACAAAAGCAACATTATTCACAGACGGACTACCAACGCGGAGCCGACCAAACACCGCCCCCCATCTCAACAAGCCACCAGGAAGGAGTCAACAGGCCAGTCTATCACTTAGTACGAAGAATATAAATAAGGAAAGCAGTTTTGCGTGGCAGTTGTTAAGAAAATAAGCAGTAATTTAAGAGAGTCAGAAAGGTTCAAAGGAAGGCGACGGAGAAACCACGCTTTCCAAATCAACATCTATCACAAACCTGGACAGGACTCACAGTATGCCTTGCTAACAGTTTAAAATGTGATAAAACATTCACTGCATCACTAACGATTATTTAGGTAATCGATTAATCGGTTGGCGGCAAAAGGTGCCTGGAAAGTGCAATTTTAAAAAACTTTTTGCCACATGTAGCTAAAGTGACGCCGTTTGGGGACGTCTTGATAGAGTAAACTTAAAGGTAATGTAGGATGCTCTTTGTACAAGTTTCACATGTTATTCCTCATTTGAAAGTACCTCTAAAATTCAGTCTGGGATTGTGAAAGTGAGAGAGTGAGAGAGCCCTCTTTCTGCTCTGATTAGATTATGGCCCAATATTTATCTCATATTTGGAACAATCAGAGCTAAAATATTTGCAAAAAAATAAAATTTAAAAAAATTCTATAACCAATGCCTTAAGACAGTGGTGCCCAACCTTATTTGCCCTGCATACCCCTTGGGCCTTTCATTTATTCTACAAGTACCCCTTGCCTCGATGGTTTTTTAAAGTGAATGGCTAAAACTCCTAATTATCAGTAAAAAATACAACAAAATACACTAAACTCTCACATTTTACAGTTACATGTTTTTTTTAAGCTTTTCTTTGACTATAATAATCATAAATGCAATTTGTTTTATCTTATTTTTTTTTATCTGAAGTTAATCAAAGTACCCCCTGCTAACCTCTCACGTACCCCTAGGGGTCCCCGCACCCCTGGTTGGGAAACACTGCCAACATAGTTTTTCATGTAATTCTTACTCTATTTGAGTCTGTATATCCCAGAAACGATTAATTGATAAATAGTTGACAACTATTTCATATAATCGATAAGTTGTTTCAGCCGTAATTCATTCGTCAACACATTTGGGAATAATTGTCTCATTTTGCAATAACTTATTACATAATAATGGGTACATTTAAGGTAAAATTAGGCAAACTGCAAACTATTAAGCATTTGTAAACACTTCAAAAATTGATAATGTTTTGTTTAACATATAAGCACCTTCTTGACAACCAAACCCTTTTCCTAACCAATTCCTGATGGCGCCTAACCGTAACCAGACACAGGGACGGCGCTGACAATCTCCCTCCGCGTCTCGTCTTTCTACTAAAGACAAAAGTGCGTTACAGAACGAAAAAACTGACCAAAACTCCATCCTGTCATCTCCATTCCTTGGTCCGGCGTTTCTCCTGTCACCGCTTCATACCCTCATGTTCTCAAAACCATGTACTTGGCATTGTGGCTGCGTTTGCGTGCGCGCTCTCAAATATTCAACACCGCCGGGACGCGTGGAGAGGGTGCAATCCCAGGAACGAGAATCAACACACAGACAAACAAACAGAGCTTCTCCTCTTTTCACCGTTCCATCCATTTATTCATCGGACCAACAATCCACCCACCGAGTGCTCTTTAAATATTTACCCGTGCTAAAGGAAATGGTGTAGCAATACGGGGAGAACAAGTCGGGGGAAAGGGGGGTGAGTGAGGAGAGAGTGAAGGATGGAGGTGATGTAACTCACTGAGGAGGGTTGGGGAGATTGTCAACATAAAGAAGTGTCAGGATGTGTCAAACTCCACGAGCCCGTGTGGGAGTCCAGTTCAAATTGATTAACAAACGCTGATACACTGACAAATTTACAGTCTCTTGACTAAATACATGGAATAGAGCTACTAACTCCTCAAGTTTAAGCTTATGGGGATAACAAGTCAAGGTAATTAAAAGGTTCTTGTGCTGCAAAGTGTTTGTATCCTCATGTAAAAGATACACAATGTAACAATGTTAGTGTCACAATGTGGCAATTTCAGGTTCTATACTAAGGGAAAAAATCCAATATGTTTTGAAAACAAAGTAAAAAATAGGAATAGGAATTATTGTTATGTCTATTTTACAATCTCCATAAGTCTAATTGTCTAGAACTGTCCCAACCAGGGGTATGGGGACCCCTGGGGGAGCTTAGCAGTGGGTACTTGGAATGATTTTGAATACAAAACTGAAATTTGCTTTTGTTTTGTTTTATTTCAATATCAAAAATTGCCCTGATTTTTCTATTTAATGGAATGTTTGCAAATCAAAACAAATTATATACAGACAGATTTTTTGGGGCTAGAGGTATTAATGTATTGACTTGCTGCTGATTAAACACCGATTCAACAGTAAACAGGAAGAGTTGGAGAGTATTTAGCTCTTGGTGCTAATAAATTTGATTTTTGCTCATTCACTTTAAAACTAATCAACAAACCCCTCGAGGCAGGGGCTTCTCTGAGAATGAATGAAAGGCCCAAGGGGTACACCAGACAAAAAAGGTTGGGAACCACTGATCTAGAATATAATGCAATTTTCAACACATAAGAGGAGTTTCTTAGTCTGGCAATCCAGCCTGGGGTCCTCCATGTAGTACATACCTGGGAAGACAGTCTGGTAGTCCGCGGTTGGGGCAGCAGTTCAAATCGAGACTCGAGGCGGGACTAACAAGCCCAGAGGAAACCAATCAGAGAAACATGGATGTGGCGTACAGCGGCCAGGCAGCGAAAACGTCGTCAGTGCAGCCGGTTTTTGTGGTTAAGAACAATTCCAACTCATTTAAAACAGAAGATAAGACGGTGGTAAAACTTCACTCCGTTGCGACCGCCATCTTGATTGTTGTGGTTTGAGACCAGGCGCATTATGGGAAATTCTGGAGCTGAAAATTACGTATTGCAAACTCCCGCCTCCATCCAGATTTGGCCTGGGATTTTGAGCTATTCCCAGACTGTCTTCCCAGGTATGTAATACATGGAGAAAGCCAGGTTGGTGATGCCAGGCCAGTATTAAAGTATATAATACTAATAATATTAAGTATCTAGTTTAAATACTATGTTTCTGAGTATAGATTTCATTTTCTGGCACCTCTAATTAATTTAGTGTAATTCAGTATGCGCTACAAAGACAGGGCAAACGGAAATGTAAGTGTCAAAAGATTATTATGGTCATACACATTCATTTTAGACGGTTGACAAACGACTCTTAGTGTTTGTCACACTTTCATTGACAAAACATTCTGTTCTAGACTTAAATGTGTCCAGTGAGATCCGATACAATCAGCGGCAAAGAGAAGTGAAATAAAACAGAGGATGTGAAAAGTGGTATATGAAGTCTGGGAGAAAGATCCAGAGGATGGCACTGATCAGGGCCACAGCATTTCTTATTTACACACAAGCGCACACACACACACACACACACACACACACACACACACACACACACACACACACACACACACACACACACACTGCAAAACATGTCTTATTTACCAGCTTACGTCTGCACTATTTATGGGGCACTGGGGAGAGACACAGAGAGAGAGGAAGAGAGGAGAGGGGCTTAAATATGCATAGGGGCTGCTTCTTCTGGGACAGAGAGGGGGGGGGGGGGGGGCTGGGGGG
>OMNZ01044273.1:6803-30322 GCA_900303255.1 Lesueurigobius sanzi | reverse complement strand
GGTGAGGAGTGTTGTGGGAGTGCACTGTGAGGCGGGGCAGGTGAGGGGTGTTGTGGGAGTGCACTGTGAGGCGGGGGCAGGGGGGGGGGGTGGGGGGGGGGGCCGGGGGGCGGGGGGGGGGGGGGGGGGGGGGGGGGGGGGTCTGGGGGAGACAGAAGCGCAGGAAACACAGTCAAATGTGCAGAGAAGACTGTCCGCACTCGAGTCAGTTGCAGGTCCTTGGAGTGGCCATCAAAAATATCCATGGACACTGAAGTTGCAACTCAGAAAAAGAAGCAATGTCCAATGAATAATTCTCAAAAGTAAATCAATAGTTTCATTGGTGTAATTTCTTTTTTTAAATGATGTCTTTTATGAAATTTAGAAGCCAATATCTGCTATGCATGCTATTGTTGTGTCCTTGGGCAGAGCACGTCACCAACTTTGGCTGTGCGTGTGTGAGTCGCTGAGTCGTAATTGGTGGTGGTGATCGCCTGTGCATTTCTGTCATTGCGAAAAGTGCCAATGATACATCTAATGTTCTGAATCATTCTATACAGATTATAAAGTGAAAGCTGTGTTCCAGTTTTAGACTGGTCCTGATGTTGTGTAAAGAGAGACCAGTTGAACGGGCCGTTTGGGGGGAGCGGGTGATGCAGCGATGCGTCCGTGTGGCGCAGGCCCTTGGGTGCATGAGTGAGTGAGCTGGACATCATAGGCCCTCTGCGGAGCTCAAAGAGGCCAAAGCCTTTTCTAACTGGCCAAGCCGCCTTCTTCATCCATCGGCACCTCATTAAATTGCACACATAAATTAGCCCATTCCATTTTCTCTGGCACATCTGCAGCGCACACACACCGACGCACCAACAGCTAGCAGTGGCATTAACCTCTGTGCTTGTGGCTCTCCATCTCCCCCAGTCAGCCATTCTGTCTAGCCCACTTAGAGAGCTCTCCCATGGGGCAAAGGAGCTGTGGCAGGTCAGAATCGGCCCGCAAGTTTTCACATACGCACACACTCGGGCTGCAAACCAAAACGCAACAAGATAGATATAGGCACAACACAGCAGTCAGAGAGGAGGAGTACAAGGAGCTGAGGGAGGGAGAGGCTGAACAGGGCTCAACTTAGCTGGAATGAAAACAACTGAATTATAGTTATCTGACCCAATGAGAGCGTGGCTTTTCAGTTCAGCCTGTTAAAGCCAAGGAAACCTTAGTGTACTCTCATCGCAAAGTCAAAAAGTCAGCTTGTTTTTGTTATCTGGTAATACTTTTGCAACTATTCTAAAATATCGGATTAGTATCTCATTGTCATCCATTGTGCAGATACCTTTATGCACTATCTCTCAACTGTCTGGGATACATTTTAAGCAGCAATCACTCCTACTCAGATTGCTCAAGAAGGTTATAATATCACCAGTATTCCACAGAGCGTTGTGAAGTTGATGACTAGAATGTGACCTGGCCAAAGACAGTGGTGCTGAAGTCAAATGGAGGTGCGTGTGTGTGCAGAGGTGCACAGAGGCAGAGGGCTGCAGTGTGTTGTTTGTGTGTGGACATTAACCGACAGGGTCCAGCAGTCACCCTGCTGCTAAATGGACTGGCCGGCCATATGCCCAGCACCTCCAGCCACACATCACTGCCACTTTGTGAGAGTGGACGCTGCACGAGTGTGGCCCCTCCAAATCATCGGCACGATCATTCATCGGAGTTTTTCTGTTGGAATTTCACCGTTTCCCAGTATCACACTCTCTGTACTCTCTCCACTCTCTCTATAACCAAACTTCACCTTCGGAAAGTTTAGTATTTGTCTCGGTCTCCCACACGAGGGCTACAGAATCTAACATCTAAGTGAAGCAAAGATCTAAACCTTCTGTAACCACTCACATTTACTAAACACAAATAATTTATTTTAATCATCCAAGCCTGGTTTCTAAGATGACCTGCGAACAGACAAAGCTACTTCACTCCCGTGGCATGATGTTGTTTAAGACGGCACACACAGCTCACACATTAATGGAGTCACATCCTTGAATTAAACGCTGTGGGTGTGAGGAGAGTGGCTCATACCCATGTAGCAGAGGGCGGGAGCACAGACCTGTCCATAGCTGGCTCATGACCCACTCTGGGGTGACTTATACGTTCCCTTCCCCTACACACAAATGTGTCTGCGCCGTAATGACACAGGCGCTGCCAGAACCCTACCAGGACCTCATGAGGAGAGATGGAAGGATGCAAACCAAGCAGAGGAGAGTACATAGTAGTGAAAAAAACACATTTACAGGAGTTTCAAAGACAGAACAAAGCAACACACTCACGCACAGGGATTTACGGAGTGACAGTGAGACAAGTGGTGACGAAAAGGATGTTTTGATTTCTACAGACAAAGTTTATGGGCAGCAGAGGTAGAGATGGTGCGTACCTGTAGCTCAGTCTGAAAGAAGAACTTCTGTGGACACTGCGAACAGTCGTAGATTTTGTCTTCCTGGCCGTGCACTGCAAAAATGTGCTGCTGGAGCTTGTTGGCTTGTACAAATACTGAAACAGACAGGGAAATTAGGTGAATTTTTGTCATGAAGTCACCTTTTATTGCAGAATTAGATTTGATATTCATTCTGAAATGTAGGTAGGCTAACTAGATTGAGAAACAGCCAGATGAAACTTGTGATGACAAACAAATAATACTGTAAAGAAAAGTATAACAGTGGCCAAAAGCAAGACAGGACTACGGAGTTTGTCCACCCCAAAGGTTGTGATATTTATCAATAAATTAACCACAATGTTGCAGCTATACTTTCCTTCATCCTCCCCTCCCTTTGTTTCAGTAAACTTTGGGGCTTCTTTGCTGTGTCTATGTGCTAAATTATTAAGCCTCCCCATAGGAGCAGTGCCCATCTTACTAATTCATAACCCACCAAGGAATTGAGTTAAAGTTTAAAGTACTTGCTAGTACCTGGGGGTAGGCACACCATACAAGACAGCCTCCCAACTCAGAAAAGCGGTGACAGACAAAGGGAGGATGGAGGACGGAGAACGGAGCTGGCGAAAGGTGGAGACTTCATGTGTACGGAACAGAGCTCTAAGCGCTACAGGGTTAATGCGCTCATCCAACATTTTCAATAGTGTCTCCAGGTGAGTTTCCAAAGTGTAAACTCCTACATAGTGGTGCTACGCTGCCGTCTACAGAAGCACCCCGCTGTCATTGTTTGCCCACTAAAAACGGGAACAAAAGACGAGCTCATTTCACCAAAACATTTTAGGAGTGGTTTTCAGATGAGCAGCACACAGCCTTGACCCCTTCTGAGAGCTAACAATGTGTGGGACAGTGGCTGGGAATTCATTTCTGCTTTTAATCAAGTTTGTCTTTATTTTGTGTTTATGGTAAATATTTAATCCCCTACTTTTTATGCATCACAGTAGTGGTTTTTAACGTCATCACCTGGACTGGGTTGTTTGAGCCGTGTCCTCTTGGGTGTGCAAATTCTTGATTTTAAGTGACCGGTGTTTTCACTCACGAGGTACACAAATGGACTAGTTTTTGTTTATTTATTTATTTATATCAGGGACAGTGCACGATATACATTAACCTTAAACAGGAAAGATGCTCATTTGCCCCTGAACTCCCTGGACAGGCTGATCTGAACACTTGTTTGGGAAATCCCCGTAACAACGAATATGAAAAACGAAATCAAACTTTATACCCAACATCCCAAATATTATAAAATCAACACACTATCATTTACCCGTCTCCAGTCTATGGCTGGGTACTGTTTTCCGATACCAGTACGTTAACCATACCGGTACCTGAACGGTTCTCAAAGTGGGGGTAGCGAGCACAGAGCTGGTTAAGATTATTTCAAGAAACAAATAAGAATAATATACGTAGATAGTATAGTTCATTAAATTCTCAACTAAAACAGCATAGATTTGTGAACCACATTTGGACAACAATAATCTCCTGATAAAGCCACAAGGAACACTCCTCCAAATGAAATTATCTCATGTACAAATAACAGTATGTTTAGACGCTTGACCAAACGGTTATTGTCACAACAAACCTGTCGCATTGAGTGACTGTGATATTGTATGAATGGTTTAGTGAAAGTTTGATAGTTTCCTGAAGTGGGACGTGAAGATGTGAGTGAAATAAGGATATTTTATTTTATTTATTTATTTATTTTTTATTTATTCTGATACAACATCAACCTGTCCTGGGACTGCCAGTGGAAAGTAGCCTTTTTTGCTAAAGCCGGGCATCTTTTCTTGTTCCAAAGCTCGTGGGTCTTAGGCAGATCTAACTCCTCCCCTTAAGAACAGCACTTAAAACCATCGTGATTATCAAGATTCAATAGATGTGATGAAGACTTTTGGACGAGAGACTTCAATTCAACTGAAAGCCAGTCCAGACTTTACAAGCCTCTAAAAAACAATGGAAAACTCCTGACTGCTGAGAGCTTACAAGAATGCTCTCCATGCATGTTGTAATTAGTTGTTAGTAGTTAATATTCTTGATGAGTGGGGTGTACAATAACAAATATGAACAACTCCCACTTTACACAATTTAACAGTAAAACCTTTCTACAGGTCCGAATGTCTAGGCCTTTGTCGCGTATATTACTGTTTACTATGCAGCCTTCTGCATAGTTTAATATTAGAATTAGCTTGAGCACTCTATCGATCATGTTACCCAGGGTAAGGCCTGCTCAATGAGAGAAAAATTGCAACAATATTCCGAAATATAGTGTGATAGACCCCTCTCAACACAAGAAAAGAAAAAATAAATAAATCAGGCTTAAAAATAGGCTAAAATGAAACAAAATTACGAAAATACGGAGGCCGGCAGGGGACATGAAAAAAACAAAACAGACTTTAAAAACTTTTTAAAGTTAACTTTATTTATTTATTTATTTAATTTTATTTAGCAGTGCTGCTGCCTTCCAGTGTTCCTCAGAGGTCTGAACTCCAATTTGGGAATGACATTTCCTCCGAGTTATCAGGTCGGAAAGTTTAACGAGAGACAGTAAGACAAATCTAATCAAATCTAAATCAAATCGACATAATTTAAGATTTTTATTATTTTTTTGTTTTAATATTTAGAGTATATTCATTAACTTCAGTGCATATTGTAATACTTTCACCATAATCTGGAGAATATCCTCAGGTAATTCTCCAAAAAGAGTCACGCACAAGGCTGCGGCATACATTGAGGGGGCGGGGCTATTGCTATTTCTTCCTTCATGTCCCCTTCCAGGCTCCGTACGAAACGATTTTAAGTTACCATGCATTGTTGTTTGAAGGCAGTGTTAAAGAAATGTCATATGTGATTAAGCAGAGAAATTCTTGTGATAAGAATATTGCGCAATCCAACATTGCAATAATCTGGTGACACGGCGAGAAGCAACAAGGACGCTCCCAGATTTGTATTGCAGACAAACTATACTAAGAAGGTTGAATGTGTCAGAGGACAGAAAACCAAAAACATAATCCAAATATAACGGTGATGTCAAATATGCATGATGGTCTGTCCTTGAGGAAGTGGCTCACCTGTGAAGCAGACGGGACACTTGAAGGTACCTCCCATGCCTTCAAAGCTGTGCTCTATCAGGTGGCACAGCAACTTGGCAGGTGAGTCAAACATCTGGTTACACAGCTTGCACTCGTGATTGATGCCCTCCTCTGCAAATGAGAGACAGACACGTGTGAGGTCGCTACATCACAAAACAGGTGACAATTATTAACAATACAAATATAGCTTAATATGCAACAGTGGGGACAAGTAAACTGGTACCAAACCAGTAAGTAAACCAGGATCCCATCATAGTAGGACACAGTGTAAAATGGAATGATTTCCCCTGTAGGTTCAGATAAAAAGTAACACAAGGGTATATTAAGTACTATATTAACTCATAGGGGTTATTAATGTGAGGCATACTGATTAATGTTGGTAAAGCCAGCTTGTACTATTTGCAGCCTTTGGTTTCACACAGAACAAAAAGCAATAAAAGAAATGTATGGAAACCCACTCTATAAAAGCCACTCTCTCGAGGCACACCCGGCTGGCAAAAAAAAAAAGAAAAGCAATTGTAATAAATTTAGCATAATTAAAATTAAAAATAAGATTTCTCATTTCCACGAGAAGGTTGCATCAGATGTTAACTTATGGTAGACTCTTCACACCCCACAGTGCCTTGTCTGTCCCGCCTGGTAATTGCCTGTCCTCCCCACCGGGGCGGCCATGATTTAGACTTCCTATAGCCACCTTCAGCCCCCCTCTGTCCTCGTTATCTGCCCTCCCCACTGCACTACCCCTCCATTGCTCACATCAGGCGCTGCTACACATCTCACTGGGGATTTACATTCAACAGCTTTTGCAAAGTTTTAAGTTTTCTCACATCGAGACGAAACCGAGACAACATCCTTTTGGAATAATACAAAAAGAGCAGGACTTTGGAATGGCAATAGTGTCAAAATATGCTAAATGTGTAGAACAGTGATGGGAAAGCTATTTACTCAGAATTCAATTTTCTATTTTTATGATTCTTTTTACTCGTTCTCTACTGGAAAAACATCACTATCCTGTTATATTTGTCATTGATCCCATGAGCAAGAGCGTGTATCTATTTTGAGAAGGTGCGGGTGACATCAGTGCCCCCCAGTGATGGACCAGATGAAAGGTGGGCGTCTTAAACTCACATCATGTGGTGATCAGGTCCCAGTCATTCGTCCTTATCACTACTGTACCATACAGGACCAATGCCCCCAATGCCCCCCACACACCACATGGGGCACCTCACACTGTAACAGCCCGGGGACATCAGATGGTGTCATCTGTGGGCCAATCTGGGACCCCTTGTGGAGTTTCAAAAAACACAGCAGACCTGTTTTTAGACCGCAAATTATTTTTGTTTTTTTCAATCAGAGACCTTAAAAGAAAAATGCTGCAGTGGAAGATAGTGTTTTAAAACAAGAACAAAATAAGCTTTGTTAAGACAGAACCCACGTTCAAATGTTTTTTGGTGAACTGTTGGGCATTACTACTTACAAAAGCCATTTCTGGTAGAATCAATGACATTTCTGTCTGTCCTTGTTGCTTGAAAAGCTTAATAAATTGTAGTCACATGGTAAGCTTGGTTCCTAAACCTGTGATGCGAGTGTGGCCCATCTTTGAACTGTCACTTATGTGGGGCTGCTGAACTTCAGCTGCTGGGTGCTGCGCAGTTAATAATGTGTTCAATCATACATCTATGGCACAAACTCACTAATACACACACAGATCACAATCATTCTGTTCAAAGGCGACACAAGGGTGCCCTAATCCCAGCTCCGCACCAGAGGGGGAGGGTGCCAGGAGATGTCCCAGTGGCCAAACAGGGACTGTCCATGAACACACACGATGCTCAAAGGCTGAGTGTGGCGGGGCGCCAGTATGTCCATTCCACACTGGGACAGATAGAGCTTCATTATCATTGGGCAGGAGATTGAAACAGCCGGGAAGACTCCTGTGGACTCTGACCTGTGGAGAGACTTTGTGGGCACTGTCGCATTCTGAACTTATGAATCTAATGTAAATCTGCCTCACCTGAAGAAATGGACTTTCAATCAAATAGAAAATTCTACAGATACATGTATGGCTTTGATAGATTAAAAAGAGAAAGAATAAAAGACTGAAAACAAAAGTAAAAACAAGAGTAAAGCAGTGCCTACGCGTGAGTGATCTCAGTGTGTGAGAGTGTGCAGGGGGTCTCTGTCCTCAGTAGGACCAAAACAGTCCTTAGAAGTCCTCATGTCCTCCCACAGGGTCAAACACCTTTACATGTGGACAATACTGTGCCTATTATCTGTGAGCAAAGACGCCCACATGTATGTATCTGTCACTTAACTGGTAAAGCGACCACTTCCAACGCTGCGTACGGAGAGGGATGTTCAGAACAGTCCAAAGTTATAGATGAATGAGACACAAATTGAAAATAACTTTAAATAACCAGCAGCTTGACTGTTCATTTTACATTTTCCTTTGTTTCTCAATTTTAAAGAGTAGAGTAGGACTCTTTGTGAGGCTTCTATAGACACTTTCACTCCTGACTGAGGTGTAGTATATTTTTGTATGCAGTATGTATAGGTCAAGTGCAGCCAGAGGCTAATTACTCGCCCATAGATTGCCCCTCACTCTGAACATTCAGTCAAATGGGGACTACAGCGATGCAGTGAGGGAGTGCAGGTCCACAGAGGAGCAGAGGGGACACAGTAAGGTGCAGAGAGATAATTGGGCTGTCCGGAACAAGGGCATAGAGAGAGGCCTCCTCGCCTGTGTCCCATGAAAGACTTTTCTTTTCTGACAAATACATTGTTTTGATCAGTGCATGCAGGGACTGCAGTCTCTGTGTGCTGTCCCCCTCTGAGACCCAGTGCATGTTCGAGTGTGCACGTGTGCGAGCGTGCACGTGTGAGCGACCCATAGTGAGATGACAGAGCCGCTGAGCATCCCGTCGCTGCGCTTTGTCTCACAGAGAGCATTTGATCCACAGCACACACATGTGCACACCAACGTGCACACAGCCCTGGGAGGCCGGAGCTGGGACACAGAACACAGGGGAGAGAGGGATGAGAGAAATCAGAGCCAGAGGAGGGGTGAAGGTTAGGATTCACTTTTACTCTGTGAACACTCAAACTATGTATTAGTGTTATAGGCTACATTTATACGAGTCATCAGCTGCTGTCCACATCAAACTTAGACAACTCCTACAGCTGCACGGAGCTACAAAACAGGGGTCCATTTAAATTACTGTATATGATGCAACAGAAGTGATGACCAGTGATGTTCAAGAACTTTAACATAATATACAAGGATAATTATTTTTTTTAGCTCAACTATGTGCACAATATAAAACATCTGATCTAGTAAATCTGAATGGTAAGAACATCATACAAGTATTTTTTCCAGTCTGATTAGTCAAAAGCCTGATCCAGCTGTGCTCTCAACTGACTAGTTTCCATGCCAACTCTTGGCAAAGGAGAAAGCAACGGTTACAAGTCAAACATGTTTGACTAAGCAGCATTTGAGGCCCTGCCATGTCCACCAAGGACTGACCCGAAGACACTTTATCATCTCATCAGTAATTTAAAATACAAATACATTCATTTAATCTTTCAGAAGTCAACTGTAATTAATTTTTTTCCGATAAAGCTACGTGTATATGTGGAAATGTACCTGTAACAAACAACAAAATGATCAGTACCACACTCTCAACCTGCCCAGATTCTCTGTGTTCACTCTTACCTCTCTGCTAATTGGCTAAAGGAGAGGACCAGGTGGCACTGGCCTCGCCGTGCCCATACAAAACCCCATCACAGAGTGGTGCAACAGCTCAACAGTAAAACAACCTTCTTTGTGTCGCACAGACTATTATTATTATCAATATAATACAAAATCTTTACCCACTCCCTGTCTTGACTATGGGATCCTTTGGGTGCGCCCCAGCCCCCACACCTCCATCTGTTTCTGTGCTCCCCTGAGGTGCCCGTGCAGTCAAACCGAGCCAGGCGATTGATGGCCGGGACAGCGAGGGACCCACGGAGAGCAGGGGAGGCGAAAAAGCATGCGGCGCTGGGGGGTGTTTGGGATGGACAGAGCAACAGAGGCCGAGAAAGGAGGCGGATGGAGAAAGAGCAGTGTGTGTGTGTGTGTGTGTGTGTGTGTGTGTGTGTGTGTCTCTCTGGGGGGCTCGCTCAAGGTGTGTTTCCATGGTAACCAGAGGTGGTGGGGGGTGCGCTTGACCCGCTGGTAGTGAGGGGGCTGGAGAATACACGCACACACACACATAGTATACAGACAGACTGGTGCAGTGCTGGAGGGGTCCCAGGAGCGGCCCCACCTCTCCTCACCCTCACAGGCTGAAGAATGCTGCAGTGCTGGGGTCCCGTGGGTACCCAACACCCACCCACACACACACCAGCCCTCCCCGCTCCCAGACTTCATTTTCCCTCCGTTTCCATCACTGACTCAGAGGTAATTGTTCACATTTCTCTCATTTGTTTAGTCCACATCCTTGCTGGTACATTTAGGACACTTGGCTAGAACATGTTTACTTACAGCTGAACACAACATTATCCTTTGAGCTGAAGATGTGTTCAGGCTACTATTGAAAAATAGGAATTTAAAATGGCATAGAAAGTATTCAGTATCATGCAATGCTCTCTTTTTTAGCTTCCTCATCAAAAACAGACCTGGGGTTCACACCATATTGCCTTTGTGATGCCCAGGCTGGGGACGGACCTGGTCAGTACTTGGATGGGAGACCGCTGGGGATTACCAGGAAGCCTGGGTGAATGTAGTGTGGTCGGAGGGCCGATGGCACAGATTGGCCGTCTCAATGTACCCCAGGGCAGCTGTGGCTACAATAGTAGCTTACCACCATCAAGTATGGAGTGAGTGAATAATACACAAAAGTGTAATGCGTCTGGAGAATCGCTACATAAGACAAATGCATTATTATTATTATTATTATTATAATAAGTACAGTAAGAGTATGTTTACTGAGGCCATTTCTTCCTAAACATATAGTACACCATTTGAGATAGAAAACTGGATTTGAGCAGCTCTGCAGACAAAATGCTTTCACTATGATGCCATTGATTAGCTAGATGTAAGCTAAAAATGAAACCTTATGGAGTATGGAGTGAATGAATAATGATGACAGTGTAGCACTGTGAGAAACTTGTGACACAGGCTTTAAAAGCGCAAGCCATTATTATTATTATTATTTTGTTTGTTTTGTTTTTCTAATTTCCCAATGTTGCCTGCAGGGGGTGCTCTAGTCCAATTTACAACCCTCATAAGATAAGATAGTTCTTTTCGATCTCACAATGGAGAAATTCACTTGGCTGTTCTGAGTAAACCAGTACAGTTACTCATTCATTTGAGGATATGTAGTATAAAGTTACTTTCCTAAACTCAAAGTCAATCATTAATATTGGCTTCATACATGACCTCAAGAGAGAAAAGATCAAAACATCCAGAGGAAAGATTACTATCTGCTTTGTTGCATTCATACTGATGGTAAATCAGTTCATAAGGGGGCAACAAGAGTATAGCCCACGTTTCTAATTACACATATGTATAATGCATACAAGTACATGTTATTCATCATACAGTGCATTTGTACATACTGCAAATATAATGCAAGTCAATGTTAAAGTATTCCAAGTATTCAGAATACAGTACCCTGATTGGACAAAGTAACAAAATACATTTTAAGCTATGTATTCAGTATTCTGTAACTAAGTAAGTATTCTCCCCAACACTGAATGTGATACATCAGCGGAGAACCACTGCAATAACCCCATCCTCTCTGGCAGAGTCGGGATAAACTCATTGTCATCCGATTGCCTTGCTTCTTCCGGTCCATAAAATTGGCCGTTCTCAGTGTGCGACATGATCTTTTAATAAATGCTTCCAGTGGAAACTCTCCCTCGGCCGCGCACACACAAACCATATTGGCAGAGCGCGGCGGCATATGGCAATAAGCAGTTATGTGTTGGTGTGTATAATGACAGGAAGCACAAATTGAGCATATTCGTGTCGTGAATGTGTGTTTTGGAAGGAGCCTGCCTGAATGTGGATAGAGCAGCTTGGATTTTCCCGATCAGATTACATAACAGTAGGAAGCTGGAGCGCTCCGGCCGGTGGAAGCCAAAAGTCTCCTCACTTCCACGCGCAAATGGCTCAGACATCATTAGTGTCTCCATCTCACAGCTTAGAGGAATTCAGTGTATCACAATGTTATACTGGGATACAATGGCATTAGGCTTTTTTTTTTTAGATGCAACTTCTAAAATCTTCTAGAATCTATAGTCGGGGTAATCTATCGGTCAAGGTTCTGACTCTCACCAACCAGGCCCTTGATAGGATATCTCTGGGTCTAAATGTATAGTTGAATCTAAGCACTAAAGCCAATAAAGAAACCACTTGTTTTGCATTTATTTTTTTAAAGTATGTATGACTGGGACGCTTTGAATCAGATTTCTGAGCTCAACTTTTAACAAGCAGTCAAATATTGATATATTTGCTCACAATGATGATCATGATGATGAAGTACTGGGGACGTCTTTAGCACCAATCTCAACAACGACAAGACCGTTACAGAAAGTGAAGGATCAAGCTGAGCTACACTCAGTGGACTGTGTTTTTTGTTCAACAAAAATGATCTGGACAGAGCCCATTCGACCAGCTTTCCTGCGGCAGAGTGGACAAGATCTATACCCATCTCACAGCCTCTTTAGTCCTGCCTCAGGGAGAAGACTGTGGAGTCTCCATCAGTGACAGGTTCAACTGACTGAAGGACAGATTCATCCACCAAGCTGTCAGGAGGCTGAACTCTCTCACCATCTCTCTCTGCTATTGACTACATATGTATTTGATATTGCTCTCTGTGTATAGTGTTACTATTGTCTTTTATACAATAAAGCTCAAGATTTTGTCATCTCTTCCCCTCCTCGAACTGCCATCTTATGGTGGAGGGGTTTGAGCACCTGAATGAACCTAGGAGCTCTGTTGTCTGGAGCTTCGTGCTCTTGGCTGGTAGGGTCTCTCATGGCAAAACAGGTCCTAGGAGACAGGTCATACAAAGATCGGTTCCTTATAAGTCCCTTATAAAAAGGGAAAGGGAAAGGGAATGTTATTTGTATAGCGCTTTTCATATGACATAGTCACACCCAAAGCACTAAAGAGACCATTAAGGCCGGTTACGTCATCCAGAGGTGAGGAAGCGTCGTGGGGCTGTTCTCCCGTGGATCCAACAACTGCAGGAGGAGCCATAAGGGACTGGTGCAGTGTGATCCGTGCAGCTTGGACTGCTGCCCCCGCGACCCGGCAACGGATAAACGGAAGAAGATGGATGGATTTTGTCATCTAAATTACTAAGATGTGGGATTCTTGGATCATTCCATAATATCGTTCACATAAAAGCACTACAGTGTGATAGATGTTGTAGTTGTTTTGTGGCTCCTGTTCTATTTTTTTTTCATTTTTCTTATTTGCTCTTTTGTTGGTGTATAGAGAGTGTTTGCCAGTTACCCTTTAGATAATTTGATACAGGACTCTATTCGTGAAAAGATATAACTACTGTTTTCATAGCAATCAAGAATTCAAAACAGAATTCCCTAAAATAGCGCATAAAACAAAACAAAAAAAATCACATGACTGAAACGCTTGGATTGACCCAGATCACAGACTGTCAACTCCGGCCGTGCTTATCCAGGGTTATCTGCGGAGCACTTGATCATAACAATGAGTAGCTGACACATGCCTCGTGTAATACCATACGTAATGAGACTTTAATTAATATTCTAACAGTACAGAGTATTCTCATCAAGAGCGAGCTCCGCAATCGCTGCTCTGGACTTTCACGCCAAAATTGGGAACCTTAATTTCCTCATATAAGCACGAGCCGCCGCGCACGCATCTACACACTTGCTTTTCACTCGTTAGCCGGGATGAGCGTAATGAATGCAGGCTATATTTGTGTTTAGAATCTTAATTGAAAGCTTGAAAGTGGCCAAGGGGGAATAAGCCTAATCACTGTGTGTGAATAAACCATCACCGCACACACTGGTACACACAGCAAGCATAACATTAAAAACTCAAGAGTGGTCCGTGCCTCCCCCTAACCTCGTACCTCTCCATCCTCACA
Source organism: Lesueurigobius sanzi (assembly GCA_900303255.1). Taxonomy (NCBI): domain Eukaryota; kingdom Metazoa; phylum Chordata; class Actinopteri; order Gobiiformes; family Gobiidae; genus Lesueurigobius; species Lesueurigobius sanzi. Next base: position 16,658 of record OMNZ01044273.1, on the reverse strand, counting down.
TCTGTGTACATATGTAAAACAGAGCAACAGCCCCCCGGACGCACATCAACACTGCGCCGATGTCTGTTAATCTATCCGCCCAAAACTATAGCAGACGACAATACGGAGTTGTAAAAACGCCTTTTATAGCGAGTAAGGGGTGAGGCCTAATTAATCACAGCGCAGGGAGCACGGCTTTTATTACAGGTGGTTTTGAATCAGATTTATAGCGATGTTAGGAACAAACGAGTGCTTTTGGACAATTAAGCCAAACGTGAATCCTAATGAGTTTCTGAAAGAGCTCTGGCAAATGTTGTTTTCGAAGCTACAGTAGTTTTATGTTAATAAAATGGGAGACATTGGATGGTTTTGGTTCATGTCGGACATAAAGCAGCAGCATATGGAGACAAGTCTGGTTAGATCATTCGGGGCTGCATCATATGGGAAATAGAGAGGGTGCGTGTGTGATTTTTAAAAATGAATTGCCTTTTAACATTTATTGAAAGTTTTTTTATTTTATTTCAGAATACACCGACTGGACTTGTTGTACTTGTTGCAATGACAATACAACTTACTCTATTCTATTCTAATATGTGTCTTAAAAATTGCAATATTTACTCAATCATTTCAACATGGTACATTCCATTAGATTCACACGAAAATCATGAGCAATTTGTTTGTTTGTTTTTTCGGCAGATTGTACTAAAAGGCAGGAGACTTCGCACATCACTAAGGATGGGTGCGTAGGATGATGGCAAAACCCAAACAGTGAAACAGAAAAGAAATCCCGCACACCATCCTGATTGTACTAAAAGAAAAGACTTTCTAAATCAGGCCAAAATGGAACAGAAAATCATGATCATCTGTGTGTTAAGCAAAAAACTAGGAATTTTGTGACTCAGTGCTATACTGTATTGTGGCTTCTTGCTTCATCTAACATTGCGATAACAATAATTTGGTGACACATTGTGCAGAAAATATATAGAAATGTAAAAACTTGTACCAGACCTAATATTAGGGCTGCACGATGTTGAGAAAAACCATCAATATGCGAAAAGTGTGTGCGATATTGAGATAGCTATATTATTGCAATGTTTTATTACACGGTTGCAACACCGTTCAATGTTTCAAAAATTGCATGTAATTTGATTTTCAGCAAATTGTGTCAAAACAAGACATGTTAATGGAACTAAATCAGGGAGAGTAGAGAATATCTAAAACTGAACTTCTGCAAAAAAAAAAAGAAAAAAACTTCCAAGCATTTTTTGCGCTGATCTCAGTCAGACGGGAGACTTCAGAATTTTGGGATATGTCGTGGCTTTTTGTGAGGCGGGTATTGCGATAAAATATTTTTTTGTGATACATTTCTGCAGCCTTACCTAAAACCATTCCCTTGAGGAGAATGGCAGCCAGATTTGCGGTAGTCACACCTCCAGCCACCAAATAAAGCCATCAGTGTCCAATCCAGGTTAGCGGCAGGTCTGTATCCAGGGCTAATCACCCCAGCAACTGCAATCAAGGCTCTGATCTAGTTGTCAAGGTGATGGAGCCAGGGTCACCCCTGACAGCTCCTCCCTCCATCACCGAACTGTGCACCTGTCTTTAACGCTGTGAGCAATTTAACTTGTGAAAAAAAAATACATGTATAACCAATGCTTCTTGAGCAATTCAAACTTTATTCCTTGCAACAGAAAAACAATATCCCTTCTTTGCATCAAAAATAATTCTCTTATCATTTGCTTTTTGAGCTTTTAACACTGTTATTATGAAAACAAAACTGGAGTGCTGCATATTCACTTCATTATATAAGATTTTCATGAAGCTTCTCTGAATTTTACAGTCTGCACACCTTCACCAAACTCATTCTGATCCTGTCCATGGTCAAACTTTCTTCCCTGTACCTATTTATATATCTTTTATATCCATAGTCCCTTTTCCAAGTTTCGTTTTTGCACTGCTGCCCTGCTGTCAGTAATAATATGCAAGTGTGCTTCCTCCCTTGCGTTTCATATCATCTGAAAACTTCGGTTAAAGTGGTCAAAGTCGCTGTTAAAGTTTGAAAAAGCATGGTAGGACCTTTAATTACATGAGTTTGACCTTGACACCTTGCCTTGTTGACCTTCCGGATGTGGTGGTGCGTTCAAACACATTCCCACCGAATACAAGCTACTCCTACTACAGCGGATGCAAAATTAAACTAAATCAGTCGGACCAGTTCATATTACTGCTATTTAGGAACATTTTAGAGAGTGCATTCTTCCACCTCTAATCCGAAGCCTGTTTACTGGCCTTTGTGTCTGTCTGCTGTGACCACTTTGCCATGCAGCGCGCGTACGTTTGTGTGTTTCTTTAATCTGCCGTCCCAGGGGAGGCCAGGGGGAGCTAGGCAGGCTTATCCCCGCTGCATCTCCCAAATACCACTAAAAAGCCAATCTCCATTCCTCAACAACAATATTAGTTCACGCATACACACACACAAACCAGAGTGCGTGCCCTCAGAGACGTGTTTAATTTTCTGCCCCTAATCCCACCTTCAAAACCTGTAAAAAAACAAATGTGCTCATATCCAATCAATAATCGTCTGGTATTAACGGTGGGTAACCCAGATACTTTGATATGCAAGCCTTTGACATGTGTACTATGTTCTTGTGTAGGTATTGTAGGTCTATGGCTGACAGAGGATGAAGAGGAAGGAGGGATGAGGAAGGAGGAGAGGAGCAGAGCCAATAAGAGCTCACAGCAGGATGCTAATAATGCAGCTCCAGCTGTTCCGGTTAACCTGCAAACTGCCCATCTGGACCCAGAGAGACAGGAGATATATGAGAGGCAGAGACAGCCCCTGTGCCAAGGGTGAGCGCACTGCATTCTTCATCACAGCGCACCAAATATTCACAGAATTTCAAATCAAAACATTGAAAATGCTGATGTTTTCATACAGTTGTGTTTTCGTGACAAATCAAATAAAAAAAGTTCAAATTAAAATGGATTGATTGATTTAACTCTTTATTTTGATTATAAAAACACAAAGAAGAGAAGGTGCTCTTCAAAAAGGAGCAGGTTGATGTTATAGAAATGAACCCATTATTCCAATTTGATTTAGTTATGTATTTCCAAAGATCAGGGAAAACTCAAACTGTTTGCAATACACAAATATCCACCACACCGACTATGACAAAGACACTGTAGTCGAATGTACTTGACATAATACATTTGTCCTGTTTTGCTTTAATATCAATAATCACCTCTGCCACATTTATGCACAAACATGTGGCAAAGACAGTTTGAGTGAGCGCTGGCTGGTCACATCCTCAGCTGCCCACAGTGGACACACATACTGTATATATAGACATCGCCACAGCCTCGCCGTAGGAGTGACCTTGTCCAGCCCGTCTGTCCTAGCCCCCTGCCCTATCCACCTCTCCCCCACAGAGAGCCTCGCCTGATCCCCACTCACACGTACCAATCCGTGCCAAACTGCCCCACGCTGCGGACACACAAACAATAGCACAAACAGACCATCATCGCAGGGAGCCGAGGAAAGAAGGGAGCACTGCATTTGTTTTTTTTATTGATCCCAAAACTTGCGCACACACACACACACACACACACACAAAAAAAAACAACAACAAAAATTCAACTTCAACACAAAAGACATACGGGCGGCCAACTCTTCGCCTCCCTAAAGCACATGTGGATCGCCTACACACATAGACACTCTCTCAACACAGAGAGTGGTAGCATGCTAATGAAGACAGTAAATCACTACTAGGTCATGTGTGTAAAAGTCTGCCAGATACCTGCATCCATGGCTAGAGACCTCCCTTGGCCGCGCGCTGGGTATGAGCCGTGTGTGAGAGTGTGTGAGGGCGCGTGGGCGGGGGAGATGCCTGTTGGCTGTAAACATGAATGCAATGAGGAGATACAGTGGCCACAGAGAAGTACAAAATGTGGATACACAAACTAGATCTGTAGCGTGCCAGAGAGCAGACGAGACCCATAAAGGAAATAAATAAATCCATAATGGTGGGTTTTTTTTATGTGGTATAATTCAGCAACCACCAAGGGTATCCAAGAAGAAGTTTCCCATTCTTGATTTCATGAGACTCCAGCGCTTGTTCCTCATCTAAACAAACAACTACAAAGGAGGGGTCACTTGCGCTTGGATTGTGGGCCTGGCTGGAAGATAGGTATGTAGGACGAACTGGGCTCTGTATTAATGAACCGAGGCACTTCGAAGAGTTGCAGAGTGTCCAAGATTACTTACATGTGTGAATGAGTTTTGGATGAAGGTAGAAAATTGTCTTTGATTACTACTTTCCAACTTTAATTAATGGTCTCCAAGTTAAAATGTTGAACATATTTGGTCTCCAAGTTGGCGTGTCAATGGGCTCAGGTCAGTGTGGGAGTTCTGGGAGGCAGTTCTGGGAGCAGCTAATCAAGGTTACAATTGAGTGAAAAGGCCTGTCCAGCTGAGAGCGGCCAGGTAATGATGGAGGAGCACAATCACCTCTGAATCACGGGCCCAGGTGAGGTGAAAGAACAATGCGCTGCGGCCAACTTTCGCCTGCACAAATCAACGTTACTCGCTCAAAGACACAGATGTGAACAGCGGTCGAAAGAAGGCCCTAAAATAACACCGTAGTCACAAAGCTGGCACTCTGACCTCACACCGAGGAGGCACTAAGTTTGCTTCCCGGGGCTTGTTCTCCCTGTGGCTACCTCGGGGCACTCTGGTTTCTACGCGATATGCCCAGGATGGGACACTCTTCTAGACAGGTTATCCTGACCAAGACTCTGGCTCAAGATCTGGACATGGGCCACTGGGTGCAGTGCTGGGGTTTCCTATTTGCTCTGTGCACTGTGGCATGGGACAAATGCAGAGAATATATATACAGTACTTAAGTGGAAAATAACCAACAAATACAGAATATGTTTTAAGTATTGCATATTTATTTATGTTGTAAATGTATCAAAGGATTGTTGTGACGACTGGTAAGTGGTAAGATAGTTTAGTTCAACTGCGTTATTATCACGAGACAAACGATTTTGACTGTGATTTCATGATAAAGCAAATAGCATGTCAGTCTCTCACACACTCTGACACAAACACACACTGCCAGCCTCAAATACAAACAAATAAATAAATGAACACAATGTTATTAATTATTCTGAGGCGGGAATCAAATATACATGTGTCTGGAGAGTTTGGGGGAGCGCGTGCGCAGTGTTTGTGTCGACGTATAAAGAGAATCCCAAAAGATAGACAGGAAGACAGACAGAGAGGGGAATACAGACACAAAACAATGTGGAAATGTATCTAAGTCTCGAGTCCAGTCCAGACCATTGCAACAAAGCACCTTTAACTAAGGTTTGTATTGTTATTCATGTCTTTTTTCCTGGTTAAATGAAATAGAAAATAAAAACATTCCTTTGGGCCATGAGAGGCAGGAGTGTATATTTAAATTAGCCATTGGTCAGCAGGTTACTCTCTGCACCAGGGTTAAGCACAAGTTGCAAGCTACTCTTTCTATTTTAGGTGCAAGAGGTGTAGGGCTATTATTATTATTGACTAAATAGGGAGCCATTTATAGACACATCTGTTAATATTTAAAATGAAGAATTGCTGATTTGCATGTTTGCAAAATATGAATCATTTGGGAAATCAGGGTTTTGTGATCTGCTCGCAGTGGTGGTACTCTAAGACACTGTTATTCAGATTACATACATAAATAATATCAGTGATAAAGAAGAGCAATCCACAGCCACGGACTATACTTATTCCTGTGCAGTAATCAAATTATGAATACTGCTGCACATTTACGCGCCTCTGCACATGTGGATTTGTAGTTGATCCACATGAGCTGGAATAAATTTGGGATTAATTGGGGCACATTAGTTTTGTCTAACTCCTGCTGATTAAATTTGAAAACAAAGACAGTCTTTAGTCAAGATTATGAGAGGTTTATGTACAACAGTAGCAATTAATACAATAGGAGTAAAAACACATACACATACTGTATATACTGTATATTGCTTGTTACAGATCATCTACAGCTGCCTCACCATTGTCTTCAAGCACACTTTCTCTTGTATGTGTTAACAAGCATGAGCTAATAGGAGGTCCATGACAGAAACGTTTGGATTATAGCTCGATCTTGCCGTGCACACACTGGTGCATGTGCATAGACAAGTGTGCATTTGAGAAGTCCTCCAATTCTACTTAAGAGTTCACATGCAGAGCAGAGGCACTACTGGGATTCACAGTTTAGCCCTCTTCTTTCACTCGTCAACTTCACACACACACACACACACGCGCGCACACACACACTTAGAAAGAGGGCTATTCTGTCTCTCTGTCAAGGCTTTAGGTTATACCATTAATTACATCAGACACCACTTCTCATGCGTGTGTGAGCCGCAGTCTACGCTCCGTCCCCGGGGGCTGAAGTAGGGAAAGTGAGGTTCAAAGACCCCCTGCCAGAATGCTAAATCAATATTAATACATGCTTACACTCACAGACACACACAGAGATGTCAGTGCGCTGGTTAGAAGGCATTGTCTCATTGTCTCCGCGGTGCTGTCCTTCCACCGTCAGACTCTCGCTTTGCTTGTCTTTATCGTATCGGTCTCTCTCATGAGGCGGGAGACGGGCAACGCTTTGTATTTGTGAGGCAAAAAGGAACAGAATACAGTAAATGTACATAATGGGCACCACACTTTTATTTGGACTGATAAATTGGAGCATGATCTGAAGACTCGAAGGATAAAGCCTGAGAATGTGTGCACAAGTTGGTGGTAGTTGAGCCAGGTGTTCACTATTTAATGAAAAACACATTTGGAGATACAAGGCCATATTCCCATTGGCTGTTCATGTACAGTATGTTGTCCATTCAACAGTGTGTTGTCATTTACACCTATGCTTCATGAATTAACTTAGTGGAGCACATAGAGAAGACTATAATGGGCCCATTTGTAGGTTGAGTGCAGCTGCTGTCACAGACACCGCTAATGCACATATATGTAACTAATTACCTCTCCAGCAGACCATGCCTGACCAAACATCTCCTCATGGCTCACTTCATGGCAGAGGCTACACTGCTGCACCTCTTTCCCTCTTCACAGTCTATTGTTTTGAGTCTTTGTCCCAAAACTGATCATCAAAATAACATCTGTCACCTCGTGCACAAGTACACCTGACAGGCGCAGCTGATGTCTGGACACTGCGAAGCGCTCCACCTCTCGCCAAAAATACTAACAAAAACACTGGAGAAGTGTGTGGCAGCGACCCACATCTGGGCGTAGAGCTTTCGGATGCAGATGCGTGATTTCAAACATAGCTAGCGATGCACACCTGGATATGTAGACAAACTGTGAAAACAAACAATGATCCAGATATGACCAATGTCTACAGTTGTGCTCATAAGTTTACATACCCTTTTAATCTTTCGGCTATTTTTCCTAGAACATGAATGATAACACAAAAATCTTTTTTTCCACTCATGGTTAGTGGTTGTGTGAAGACATTTATTGCCAAATAACTGAGTTTGAAATCATAATGAAACAGAAACTACTCAAATGTCCCTGATCTAATGTTTACATGACCTTCACCAACTGCCAGGAAAATTGTTCAGGAGCAAAGAAAAACTCACTTCAGCTGAAATACAGGACTCGCTGACAAAATTGATGTTTGTTACAAGATGCACAATATGTAAACTTTTCATCAGGGACATTTGGCTAGTTTCTAGTTGAAAACGTAAACAAACAGGCTTTTTGACAATAAGGGTATGTAAACTTTTGTAAACGTACAACTGTATATTAGTTCAGTTGGAAACAATTTGATCTTTTAGTTTGTTTTAGAAACCACAACCAAAATAGTTATAGAAAAACAAAGTCTAGACACAAAGAGATGAGCTATTCTGCAATGAAAACAAGTTGTATTCCAAGTTCCTACAAGTCATCATCTCACCGCTTACAGAAAAGAGAGCCAGCTTTTCTTGGCAAAAAAAAATAAAAAATCTCCAAAGAAACTTCTGCTCGTGGCTTGTTCCTCCATATTTCCAGGCGAACTCACACAACGGCACGAGGGGCGGGGGCAATACCTGCGTGGCCCCAGGAAACTGAGATGAGGACCCTCCTAATGACTTAATTGAGCAAATTAACAATGATGAGATGTCCAATCAGCACGCTCGCTTCCTGAAGGCTCTTGTTAGCAGCTAATTAAAGAGCCAATCACAGCGGGACGGGTGCCGGCGCTGCGTCACAGTAACGGGCCACAGTGCGGTACATTGATTGAAGGAGAACTCAAAAGGAACAATTAGAAATCGACAATATTTCAAGTCGTCACTGTATAGCTTACATTAAAGCTGCCACTAGAAGAGCTTTAAACTGTTCAAATTACAGTATTGTCTGTAATATGGATGTGTTTAGGCTTGGACTATACTATGCCAAATTATTATCCAGGGTTTATACAGGTATACAGGTAAAAATACTACATTTTTAATACCACAAATCAGTGTGTATTCAATATTAATTTAGATATCTAATAGAAAATTTCAGAGAACTTTTGAACAGAAATAGTGTATAATTTCTGCCAAAACTCCAGTCTAGACCCACATTTTTGCATTTTTGACAAACTCCTGCAGGAAAATTAGTTGAACAAAGTCCTTATTTTCCAAGAACTTTTGATTTAATGCTAATTTTATTTTTGACACAATTCATTTAATGGCTTACTGATCCTTCCATTCATGCATTATAAATAAACAAAACAGCGGTTACTGATATACTTGCCTTCCTGAAAGTCTACAATTTAGCAATTTCCAACCTATTTTAGACAACAAGCCTCTTCTGAGCTTTTTGAAGCCAAACATCATTGAGAAGGGTCCAGCCGCAGCTGATGGAGTCACCTGGGAGTGGACCTCCACAGAAAGTGCCAGTGGTCTTTGAAAAACAGGTCCTCTGTGGCATTTCTATTCATTCAGATTTGTGTACTTTTCAGAGTTACTTTTCAGAGAGAGTTTGTGCATGATTAGTTTAGTTTTCATTACTGCCCCGTTATCTTGTAAAGATAAATACAAATCACTTCTGTCTCTCTGCTCTTAAACTAAACCCATCTTCTTATCCACAACCTAAACCTAACCATTTCCCAACCTTCCTTTTATATCTTTCTTCGCATTTAATCCTTTAGTTTTACATTTTTGCTGTATAAGTGTAGGTCACGATGTCCCATCGAGCTCCACTCAGGCGACTCTCGGCTGCAGTTGGACCCTCTTGACATTTAAAGAACCAGTCAGTGACCTGGCAAAATTGTTGCTCAATCTTGCTGTGGCACAAAATCTTGTATTCAGGCATTCACCGACAGCACCGAATGAATCCACTCCTTGGCCTATTGCTGACATTTGTGCAAGTCGATCTCCAGGTATATTGTAGCACTAACACAGACAACAGCATACCCTCCTCGGCTTCAACACCTTCAAGCCATAGCTGTTATCGACGCTGTGTAAATGAGTCCTTCTCTCCGTTCATTCATCTGTCCGAGATATGTTTACAACCGCAATATCACTACTTTATGTCACTGCCCTATGGTTTGTGCCCATTTTCTCCATCATTACCTCCATCATCGCAGCATTTCACTTATGCCCTCCTCCGCGCCCCTCCCCCACTCCCTCACTTTTTTCCCTCTTCCCTCCACATTCTTGTCTTCCAGGGGTAGTGTGCATGCGGTGCGGAGTCCTCTCTCCCTCCCTCGTCCCGTCTCTCTATCTGGGCTCCACGCTGCGCCGGTTTAATTGCAACAGCACCCTCGTGAGCCGCTTGGACACTGTATGTGTGCAGAGAGAAGGGGGGGGGGGGGGGGGGGGGGGGGCCCCCCTGGGGGT
>OMNZ01044270.1:32114-45011 GCA_900303255.1 Lesueurigobius sanzi | reverse complement strand
TAATGAATGCAGAGACGATAAAAAGTAGCTTCAATCATTGTCCTTTTCCAACAAAATCTAACCTAATTTACACATTTGAATGTGACGTGACAGGAACACAAACTGTGCTATCACCACATTCAATCACATATCAAAAACTGAAAAGTCATTTTTGTTTCCACGTCAGTCAGTCCTGCTGTTCGTGTACACAGAACCTAGTAAGTTAAAATAACATCCACGTGCGGCGCACATTGCTCTGGTGTGTCACACGTGTCCAAACCCACCGCTCTGAGGCACTGCACCATTTATCTGTGACACCACTGTACTTTATGTCGGCCATTACAGTGGCTCTGTACAGTGGAGGGAGCTATGGCCTTCGCAGGGCCACAGATCTGACAGGCTCTGCAGACTGAGGTCGGACAGATTATCACAAATACAAAGATGTTAAAATATAGCTGTGATAGTTTAAACATTTTATGAAAAAAGTTGACTTACATAAGTTTAAGAAGACAATTCTTTGATCAACACCCACATGTAAGCTTTAGCTATTTAGTAAAGCTTTTAGTTAAAACTTTAATTGTATACTGTATATAATTTTTTTTATTTGTTTTACCATAGATTATGTATGTATTTTAATTTATTTGTATTTATGTATTTTATTTGTATGACTTCAATATTTATTCTTTTAGTATATGAAGAGTTCCTTGTGGAGCTGTGTTTATTTTTGCTCATCACTTGTTCCTGATCAAATTGATTCATCTTTACTTTTACTGGTGTCACCTGTAGAGTATGATAATAAAAGATATAAAACATTTCTAAAACAAGACTTCAAAACGGAGATATCTGCTTTTGCAAATGAACTCTTCATATACTCTGTTTAAGGTATTTATTGTTATAACATTAGGAGCTTTATTCTGGCCATACAGTGTAAGATTATTGTTTGTCTGTTGCTTGTTTTTGTGTGAAGCTGCATTTTCATGTATGAAAAGTGCTATACAAATAAAGATTGATTGACACATTTACATAAAACTGATTTCTTGGAATATGGTTATTGTACATATCTTGTTGTAACGCATGTTCCCATTCTACTTGTGGAACAAACCTCATCCAAACGCCCCTCTGCCGGCTCAAACTGCTGCATAAGTGGAATGAAATCACCCTTAAACCATTACATGGAATAAACAGAGCGTTACAAGAAACTGTGACAAAACAGCATCCACAGTGAGGTGAGACGACTGAGTCACTTTCATATCCTCCTACTGTTTGACCTTACTAAATTATAAAACCATACAGGATGCAGTCAAGGAAAAAAGAGTCTTACAGTAAGTTGCTGAGGCAGGATTTTCATTGGTTTTGTCAGACACGCAGGTCTTATCAAAGGAAGCGTCTGCCGGGCGGGACACTGTCACTGTGGCTTACATAATGGTCACTTTTCATCAGCGCTTAATATGATGTAGGTGAGAATGACACTGTTGCATAAGACGGTGATGAAAGTTATACAGGTGGCTTTCACTCTCAATTAGAGCAAGGGAAATCATTACAGTATGTTTCAGTAGCTCAACTCGACATTAGAGATGTGTTAGGCTCAAAACAACTACTAAAACTCCCATTTTGTCCACCAACTATTCAGGCATGAAACTGTTCCTCTTCGGTTGGATCGATGTCTATACTATAAGGTTGAGCATTTTAATGGGTATACTGTATGTTGTTGGGGAACATTTTCTTCATCCTTCAAAACAAAGCTGGGTCCTTCATCAATGTGCCATGCCATTAAGAAATCGAACTTCTTTTCATATCTTCTCGAGTGAGCGAGCATTAGTAGTCATAGAAACACCCTCTTCTTGTAGGAGGTAAATGTCACGGTCTGCTACAAAATCAGGGTCAGGTAGCGATGGATCAGAAATGCAACAAAGACCGAACTCTATCCGAAGTGAAAATGTCAGGACCAGACAGACTTATTCATAAAAGCACTTGGTCCGAGGTCATCGGTTTCGACTGTGGATGGAGGAAATGGAAAGTGCTGAATTATGGACGGCGCCACCATGGGAAAGTGTCTTTTAGGAAAAGCGTTATCTGTGGCTTTCCGAGAGAACAGCTCACTATACGCTTTAGCGTTAGATCATGCTCAAGGCTCACATGTAAGAACAGACAATGAAATGAAAGAACTTTCTGTTGCGGTTTCAAAATCATCACGGCACAAAAGGTCCACATTAAAAGCATTCATACATCATCACATTTCAGCCAATAAAGTATTATTTCCATTTAGATACATTACGCCTAGGGCTGAGTCAATTCACGATTCACTTTGATTTTCAATTAAGGATATCACGCAGTAACAATTTCACTTGAATATGGTCGACATTCTCAGAAGAACTAATCCACTTTTTTGATAAATATTATTCCACTAATATATGCTTCTATAAACCTGACCTTTCATGTGCCATCTGTGTTTTTTCTCCATATTTTTACATCTTGTAGAAAACAAAAAAATATATTTTTTGCATCAAATTACACCATAGACTTGCTCATTTTTGCACAAAATAATGTCACTCCATACTTTTGCCCTCCATGTTCTATCTAAACAGAGGCAAAAAAAAAAGAAAAGAAAAACTGGGCGATTGTGTAAAGTGCAGAATCAGCAGTTTTGGACACGAATTTTCAACGCAACTTTTTTTCTTCTTCATTATGCATTTTTTGGCTGGTGCGACGGTTCAAATTATTGTCCGGAAACACGGTAATCGTTTTTTTAAACCCCAGCCCTAATTAGGTCCTCTATAAAATGCTACACTTCATACAATCCATGACATTAGAAGCATGATAGATATCACATAGATGCTTGTCCATGTTTTGACTGTTAAAAAGCTGTATTTAGTAACACTTTAACCTAAATACACACTCTTTTAAGTCCGTGGCAGGGTCAAGTAAGCGTTTATGGGATGATCTGAGGGTCTGTTAGCTCCCTCTGCTGTCTCTGGCTGGAACACCGCACTTGCACCTTTCCCTGCCACCGACCCGGAGACACCTCATGGCTCTGTTCTCGCTCTGGCGGTAACGACTTTCTTTACGGCACTCAGGTAAAAACTCCTGCCCTTGCTGATCACGGCCGTCTACAAAGACACTTCTCTGCACATTTCTTAGGTTTACATCATGGCTGGAGTCAGCAAAAAAGACAGAAACGAGCACGAGGGGATAAAGAAATGTAAAGCGGACGAGGAGAGAGACCGTGTACGTGAGACAACCTGGGGTAAGTGTAAATGAATCGCATAGCTCAAAGAAAGAGAAGAATGTAAAACAGATGCAGACCTGGCGATGATGTTATTGGACTTAAGTATACAGTATGTGATAGTAGTGTCTCTGTAGTATTATCACGTTTGAGCGATCGTTGACTCTGCTAATTCATAAAAAGTAGTATTTTGCCATCTTCCTTGTGGATATTAGTATGCTATTGGTTCTGCAGTATATACCATGTCTTGATGTGACAAATAAATGCTTCAACTATGTTTTAAGTGTCGCTGTTAGATGGTCAAGTTTTGCGTAAATTTGGCAACTGTTGTTACTTTAGGGCCGAGTGAGAGTGCAGGCTAAAGCTAACTTCAATATCAAAGCAGTGGTAATATCAATCTAATCACAATCCATGGATAACAACGTTTGTGTGACATTAAACAGCGGGTCGCTTTCATGGGAAATATTGATTTACGTTTGAATGCTGAAAACTGTAGTAACTGAATACTATTTACTCCGCACAAAGTGTTTGCTGTGTGAGTGGTGCCGAGTGTTTATGCTATTCTCGAGAGGGACCTGTAGGGAGGGCTCGAGAGCGCAAGCTACTTAGTACTGCTTTAAGTAGCTCTCATCTTAAATTCTTGTCAGCTTGAGATATTCTACTCTTTTATTTTACAGTGTGTCGTCATAACTTTTTGCTATAACAAGGAACCATTTAACATACTACGTCAGTGAACCCAACCTGCCTAACTGTTCTGTCCTTTACGTAACGGTTTAGTACATCTATTATTAGCGACAGCACCTCTGTAATAAAAATGCACCCAGAGGCGTTTGTGATATAAATGTCTATCCACATTCCAAGCTGCCATCAATAATGAATCTTCAGGGTGAAAGCGCTATAGTGTACTGGCCATTTTGAGAAGGTGCAACAGTGCGTCGGATTGGTCGGATGCTCCACGCGCCCAGCCCTCACTGGGCTTGGCCTCGCCCCAGGAACTGTGATTTAGAAGCACTTACAGGTGACACAGAGACACAGCAGAGAAACGCATTAATATTCCAGAGAGTGGCCCGGCTAGGAACAATCGCAGTAAGTGATGGGCCGAGGAAGCATGTGGAGGACAGTGGACATCTTGTGAACATTGTTTCAGCCCGGCTCATGAGCCGCAACAAAAGAACATATTACGCAATTGAGAAGAATTTCAAATTTATAAAAATGAGGGCAGGCATGTAATCCTTTGTTAGGATTTCTATACAGATTAAGAAAGAAATCCTTCAAACAATGAGTAGGCGTAGTGCAGGGTGAGAATTTCAAAACCTTTTTTTCAAAACCAGCTTTTCTCATGACACAAGTTATTAAAAGCTCTTCACAAAAGTGCAATTTTTATTCCTTCCATACTCTGTGGTGGTAAGCAACATATAGTTGTGGCCAAAAGTTTACATACCCTTTTAGGTTTACATACCCTTTTAATCTTTTCATAGAATATGAACGATAACACAATCATCTTTTTTTCCACTCATGGTTAGTGGTTGTGCGAAGCCATTTATGGTCAAAGAACTGAGTTTACTCTTTTGAAATCATATTGAAACAAACTACTCAAACATCCCTGATCTAACTTTAGCTGTGAATTTACAATCAATGTTTCTGTCATTGAGGTACTGATATACAGTATATTCAATCATCATTACCTAAACAAGCCCTTCATAACTCTATGCTTACTGTATATTCTAGTATGCACTGATACCACCACTGTTTATACAGCTCTATGGCTGTCTCTGGTAGTTAATTCAGTAATCTTTTATTGTTTTCCAGATAGCTTTTAAAGAAATGTTTTAAAGGAATGCATAGAAAAACAGATTAACTTGAGAAATGTTCAAAGAGCAGGGGTGAAGCAGTAGCTCTAAAAGCACCGTCCAAGATACACATGGATAAATGTAGCATGTGGACGTGAATGCTTCTGAATATGGAAAACATGTGTGAGCAGAGATACAGCCAAGTACTCATGCTTTTCTTTGTCCTATAGATAGCTTAGACTCTGGAAGATGACTGTCTGCCTTTGAGGGACCCACTCTGCTTTGAGCTTTAGAGATTTGTCATGCTGCGGCTGAGCTGAAGTTGGCTAAGAGAGTGTGTTTTTCTAGGGAGACAATGCACAGAACAATAGAAAAAGCCATCCCTAGGCCCAGTGTTCACCAGCCATGGACTCTCTCGCACTGGCAGCTTGTGTTAGGGCAGAAAGCTGAATTACCAGTCAAGAAATCTTCTGTCATCATTTACAGTTCAGTATACTGTAGTTCAGCTTCAACAGTCAGCTTTATGTCGGTTCTGCCAAATGTTAAGCAAATGCTTGCTCAGAATTAAAATAGTTTAAGTGACAGTCTTTAGGTTTAAATATATTACAAAGTTAATGGAATGCATACAATTGACCGCCTGGGCCTCCATTTTGGTATAAAGTAAACCTAAATAGTTATCATTTTTCTAAAGTCCCTCCCTTTGCTGTCTCAGCTATCCAGAATCCCAGTTGCCAAAACTTTGGCCAATAGCAGTAGTTTTCCTCTCAGTCGACCTGTGTCAATCAAACAGCCGCACACACTTATTTTCAAAAGCCAGTGTGAGTGTGTCCACAGGGAACGAGGAGGGGCTTTCAGGTCCAATCAGGAGTGGAGACTGAGACTAGATTGCTTACTTTTAAAATTTCTTACTCTTCATTTTGCAATCTTCTACTTTAAAGCTAGAGAGCAATATCAAAATATGTAACAGCAAGGGACAATAGCAGGAGGAAAAGCCTCTATTTCTTTACACAAGATAACACTATTGCAATCCACAATTTTACATAGAATATGCTGAATATCATATAATATTAGACACAGTATCAACCGTTCGGAAAATGATATTCCCCATCAGCTGCATCACATCATAATATCACATATCCATGGTGGTGCAGATGATTTACCTTACATTTTGTTCCTACAGACAATTACAGCTGCTCGTAGCCTCTTGGCATTTCACCTGAAGCAAAATTGGTCGAGACATCCATGGTTTATAAAGGTATACGTCTACAGAAGCCGAAGGTGTTAAAATGACCATAAAGTGCAGTATAATTCCTCCAGGAGCTGCTGAGTACTAGCAGACTCCCGCTCTCCGGAGTGGCTGACCTTCCAGACCCACGGCGGAGCACAGGATAGATTTAGAGCTCCTTCCCCGATCGTGTAGTAAGATATCCACTTAAGAAGATGAAAGCGGCTGGCTGGATCAGATGGAGGCTTGTGTCCCCTTTCAAATGCCAGGGGATTGCCATGGCTTTCCAGGACTGATACAAAGGAAACGTGAACAAGGTCAGAGCAGCAGATAGTGTGTGATACAAATGACAGAGATATCCAAGAAATGAGGCATGAAACTTGTGGCAAATTATGTTAAACTATGACTTGAAATGAAGGATTAATGAAGTATATACATATCTTACACATTTTTCTACATAAAAATAAAATATTATCAAGCACACATAGCTTTAAACCTCTGCCAAGGCACAGATCTTACATCGCAATGGCAAAAGATAGTTTTAAAGCTAGGCACAAACTCCAAGAAGATAACAAAGGCTCTTTCGATTCATTTTATAGTGGTAATGAATTGTTATTGGTGGCATCTTCAGCCTCTATCAGGGGTCTCAACCTTTGCTACCCGGTTGAGCAACTTCTATGTAACAGACATTACATACATACTTATATTTTGAGCACACTTGTAACTATGTGGAGTGGAATTCATCCTGGAGATTTGGTAGCCCAGTTTTCAACAAAAAGAAATGACTTGAGTTACACTTTACTGTACTGTATTTGTGCAGATTGTGTTAATCAGGTTCAGAACAAAAAGAAAATCTAAAATATGACTAATCAAGCTGATGCAGAAATGTAAGTGTCAGGGAAGCAACTTGGAAACGGCTGGAAACCTACTGAAGATACACATTGGTGCATGAATGCGAGCGAGTTTGGGTGAGTTGTTCCTTTGAGTGCCTAATGTAGGTGGAAAAAGCGCTATGGAAGTTGAGACTGTTGTGGCATTTTACACATTAATATGATTGCTACTGAACTAAAGTGAATACACAGACTAGTCTGACCCCACAGGACAGACTTAAATCAATACGGCTTCCTTCCTGGCACCCCATGGTGCTCCCAGCCAGTTGGCCACTGATTTACATCTATATTCACAGATGGGTTCACAGTGGCCAGTATCAGCCCCCAGTGCTTTTGTTCTGTCTGATTAGCACGTGCATGCTACATGTCTTTTGTTTGTCTCTGGAGTAAACCCTTAAATGCGGTCTGCACTTGTTGCTTGGGAGAGCTTGTCTTACCAGCGCGCTGTGAGCAGGGCTGGTCAGGCGCTCTCTCAGATGCATCTGATATTAATACACCTGAATAATAGACAAACACCGTTTCATTCTTTTGAGTTATGTGGAGCAGTTTCCACCACAAGACCATTTACCAAGACACTAGTGAGAGATTCCTCTGACAAAATCCCTGAAGTATGATCTTGTTCCACCCAAAAACAAATAACAATATCCTTCAAAAGAAAAACTCACTTTCCAACTAATTTTCACACCTACCTTCTATGAATAATCTATGGATGAATGGTGGCTTACAAATATGAACTCTCACACTTGAACACATTTGTTAAATACACACAAAACAGAAATATTTGATGATGCAAAATGGGCAGATTAAATCAGCACAGATAGTTTACATTAATGGTACTGGAACATGGTACATTTAATCTGAACAAGACTGAAGTGTGTGTGAGAGTGAAAGAGCAGCCAGCGTGCACAGCTGAGGGTCTTTCAATGTTATTATCCCCCCGTCGCCCGACTGTCACTTTCCATCAGGGAAACGCTCCAGCTCTCCCCTCTGTTCTGCTCCTGTTTCTCTCACCCCCTTTCCGTCTCTCTCTTTCTCACCTCACCTCTGTCACACAGCTCCTCCATGCTCTCCTCTGTGCTAAACAAGGCCCTTTCCTGACGCCATTCATGTGGAAGGTAGCCAGCTGCTCAGGGCCAGTGAAGGCACCTGAGCGCACTGATATCCAAGCGCCATGTGGGCTTCATGGAAGACATTAGTTTGCTAATTATGCTAAATGCAAATGCAGTCATGAGTGTGACAATTCTGTGGTTCAAATGCAGGTTTATAGCTTTAATCAAATTAAGATCATTCTCCAAAGAATATTAGGTCATAGTAGAAGTTCCACTACTCACCAATAACTGAAAAGAAATATGGGAACTGAGCTCTTACTAAGGGTGAATACTGTATATTGGTTCAAAACCAACCAGAATGAAGAAAAACAAAACCCCCACAATTTGGAGTTGCTGTCTGCTTCATGATCACCGATGATCATGATCGGTTTATATTTGATCCGGTCATTTTACCAATCAGATACTGTACCTATAGGTGCACCTTTAGAAACTATGCATATCACTAGTGTGAGCAGAGGCTACAATGTGTAAAAGTTATGACGGATAAATGACAGGTGTTCCCAATTATTTTATATGTCAAATCAAATATGAAGAAAGACTGGTTAATAGCTGGATCAGCGCTGGAAAAGCCTCTCTCAGCTGATGTGCGTATAGGCTACAGAGCACAGGCCATGGACAGAGGACATATAGTGACTAGCGCATCTGAACTTGGAGCGAGGGATACAGGGATTGGATTATAGTCTCTTCACAGCAGTGTTAGAAACGGGATAACAATATAAACGGACAGAACTTGCACAACAGGTGAACACGGAGCAGGCAAGTCCTTTCTCCCATATCATGCGCCATGTCCAGATCCCACACTATACACACTATAACAGGGGTGGGCAATTATTTTTTATAAGGGGCCACATGAGAAACCTGGATTGAGTCCGAGGGCCGGATTAAAAGATGACGTGAATTTAATATGGCCGCATATACTTTAAAAATAAATGAATAATAATAATGAGCACTGTATTGATTCATTTGATCAATATTTAAAAATTGGACAGAGCCCTACAGGACTGTTGCCTGATAAATATTAATAATGGCTTACACTTCTGTTGCCAGGCTGTGCCACCAGGGCTGTAACCAGCAGTTTAGGAACAGTATGGTGAATATATATGTTTGTGTTTGGTATCCTCCCCCAGGAGATTTTGAATTACCCAGATGTAATTTGGTGCAATCTGGTGTATTTTAGTTGACCATATTCCATTTTAATCAGTCTTATTACACAATTATTATTATTATCATTATTATTACTTTACTCACAATTTTAAAGCTGGTATTAATTTAAATGTATTATATTTATTTATCCATTATTTTATGTATGTATTTACTGTCAAACCCTGATTGGACATGTCTCTGATGTCTGTGAAGCCTCTGAGGCAACACAGTATCAGACTGAGCAAAGGTGGTATGGTCATAAGACAGTGTCAGTGCCCTCTGCTGGACAGGTGTGGAATTGCTTCCTTTAAAAAAAGAAAATGTTGGCTGCTCCCTAGCGGCTGGATTGAGCAAGTATTTCTTTAAAATGTCATAACTCCTGACAGGAATGGGCTAGAGACTTACTTTCTTTTTTGACATTGAAATTTTGGCTCCACAAGCAAAAAAAAAAAAAAAAGAAAAATCATCTGCAGGTCTGCACAATAAGGACATGGGAGAGACTAAGGAATAAGTGAAATGCAATACTAGATCAAAAGTCAGCACTCAAAGCTACAACAGCTTTGATGAACTGTCAAATCACTTTTTTATTTTCAAAATACACTGTAATTTGTCACTATGAGACATGATACGTGTCTAATGTGTTTTTTCTTGCGTGCATTATGCATCAGGGTTAGCCAAAGGACAGTTCAGAAAGGAAACTTATTTTTTGCTCTCTTGTTTTAGCCTTCCATTTTCTCACTGCTAAATGTGACGCAACAGGGATTTCACAGTCAGCGCTGATGCACACAGCACCTGACCTCTTAGCACATACGAGCGGGAATCCTTTTTACGGCTTCCTCCTACAGACCACCAAAACAGTTCCCACGCGCACTCCATACATATGAAACTACATGTAAAATACAAATGCACATGACATTTCGAAAAAAGCCAAGATAGGCTCAACTAGATTAAGTAGACCACAAGTGCGATTTAATGGCTGCTCATAAATGGTCCTGAGATCATGCCTTGAGAGGTGCGGTCTGCTTTCCATGCACCACAAGGCTGTGTAGAGCATGAGGTCTGCAGAATAGGTGGTTTCTCACACTTCTCATGCAACCAAAACAAACAATGGTCCAGTTGCAACCACAGCAGCCAGCAGCCTCTGATACGGTTATCTCTGCAGTCGCACATGGGGCCACTTTCACAACATTGTGTCTAATGGTTCGCTATCAAAAGCCACACAAGACGTGTAGTAAATCACTTTTTCCCCGTTTTCCTGGTTTGTTTAAGACTTTTCTCACCAAGTACCTCAGAAAATATACTAAAAAAAAAAGCAAAGATTTTTTTGCAGTAAATAAAGAGCCTTAAATTTGACAAAAAACACATTCAAGAAAAATCACTCAAACACAGCTCAATCTCTAATGAGGAGTACACATAAGCGAACATGATGTCACGTACGGGGCTTCGGGAGGCAACGTGAATATTTTAAATAAATGATAATAGTAAATAATAGTTCTATGATAGGCAAAAACATTGTTCACAGACAGAGCATTGCTTCTCTGGCATTGTATCAGATCTGGAATTTACATAAACAGTGTGACACATCTGAATGCATCAGCTGTTGCCTACCATACACCAAAATATCTGCCCAAAAAAGCGATTGTTCCTATTAACACCGGTTCAACCCCAGCAGTTCACCTGGCCACCAAAACCAGGTTAATCTCTGGAGACAGCCAAATTCAGAAGAACAATTTACAATTTTGTAATTGATGTTGGGGATTGGAGATGCCTGATATGATGTGTCAAACATTCACAGAAAATATCAGCTTTTGAACTCTTTTTAACTATTATAACTATGCAAATGGTGATTGTGTCAGTGTCTTACTGTTTACACTTTTGTAATAGTTTTTTTTTTTGTGATCCCATATAAAAGATATTAACTTTCATTCAATGTGCATCATGTACTTTTATTGCATTATGAAGTTTGAAGTTTAGTTTATTTAAAGGACAATGTGCAGTTACATTAAAAAGATGGCTGCACCAGATTTAGCACCATGCTACTTTCCATTATGGTGTGGAAACATCTTAAAGAAAGTAATTTAATTTTGTATGTGAAATAAATTTAAGCTTTCAAAAAAGAACATCCAGGTTTAATATCGATAAACTTGTGGCCTATATTTCCCTAAGTGCCTTTGTCAGTACACCAGTTGGGCGTAACTTCAATTTAGTCTCCAAGCTAATTTAAGACAACTTCCAACCAGGGCAGGATTTATCTTCTTGTGGTCCTTTGGAACTGAGGAAAATGTTTTCCCTAGTTGGAAAATGCACGATTGCTCGCACAACTGGGGAACTTGCATCAAAATAAGCTTCCCGACTTCTGCACCTGACTGCTGTAACCAGATGATTTGTTGATTTATCTTTTATTGTGAGATTTTTGGTTAAATACAGCTACTTTCTTTAGTTTACTGTGAGCTGTTGTTGGAGTGACATAATTGTGGGAGAAATGCCTGACATTAATGCTCGCAAAAAGAAAATTTATGTGACATTTGATAAAACTAACAAAGCAAAGTTCAGCTCTATAGAACGTTTTTATTACGTGACATCGAAATCCTCTTTCTGACATAAAAAGCACAAACGAACTGGGAACAAGAACAACCTTCCATCTCGGGAAAACAAGCTCCCCAGTCCACATGAACGCAGCATTAAACAGCAAAAATAGTGCCCCAAAAATGTACTTTTAATTAAATACTCCAGAGTACAACTATTTGAGGCCTGCATGTTTGTGAACCACTGCTCCCATAAGCCTGGCTGTCATTCACACTTGATGAAAAATGTCTGTCCCAGGTTATATTGTCAAATTCAATATCACATTTCAAATCTGCATGTTGTCACAGTTTTATACATTTATTTTTTGCTTAGAAAGGGGTTTTGCTGTGCCGTTTTTGACAATTTTGACATGAAATGATGCGTAGAGAGACTAAGCTATGGCAACAGTCTCCCAGGCCCAGAAAACTGCCAGCGTGGAGACAATTTAATCTGCTATTACAAACTATTTTTAGGCCATACACTCCACACAAACACTTTGCCAATCAGACAAGAAATAAAGCAAAACTGCGCCGTATGAGGAACGCTATCAGATAAAACATTCAGAAAAAGTGGTCATTTTGTCTGATTTTAGCTACGCCTTGAGGAACATACAATTTTATGATAAACCGCATTGATGTGAGAGTGAGCAGAACGCACAGAAACAACTCAAAATGCCAACGTTGAGGACAAGAAAAGAGCCAGAGGTTCCCAAAACAAGACGAGAATGACCACAAAATGACCAGGCAACCAGCCCCCCTTGAGAAGTTCTTGGTGCTTATGATAATATCAAGCGCAAAACTAAAAAGAATTATATGGGTTTACATTTATAGTATATAGTACATACATAGTAGGGCTGGGTGTTATCACGATTTTCTTTAGTTTAAATCACAATTTCGATTTTCTCACAATTCATGTGTATATTGTGTTTTAAAGGTGACTAAAGCCATCTGCTTCTTCTTGGGTTTAGACCTGG